>APFE031649385.1:85954-105125 GCA_000404065.3 Pinus taeda | reverse complement strand
CTTTCCTGGTTTCCCTGCAATACCCCTTAATTAAACTTCCTTTCCTTCCGTAGAATATTCGATGAAAAGTTCTTTAAAATTAAAAGCTATTGTACCCAAGGATTGTAGCCATTGGACTCCTAGTACAACATCAGCACCTCCCATTGGAATGCAAAGCATTGGGCTAGTTAATACATATTCTCCCATGGATAGCTTGATATTATGACATTTTCCAAAGAAATTTATTGTTCCTCCATTTGCAATCATCACTTGACACTCTCGTGTTAGATATAGGAAGCAATTCAATTCTTTTGCTACCTTACACTGAATAAAATTGTGGGTACTTCCTAAATCAATCAACACTATTACCTTTTTCTTCTTGATTTGTCCTTATATCTTGATGGTCTGAGGAGTGGTAATTCCCACCAATGCATTACAAGATATGGTTGGATTCATTTGTTCTTCATCTAGGCTTTGTTCCTGGAGTATATTGTCTTCTTTTGACCTTTCTTGCTCGTTTTCTTCTTCATCTTCACAATCTATGTAGAATAATTTCTTCTCATCACACTTATGACCTTTAGTGTATTTTCTATCGCAACTGTAACAAAGCCCTCTTTCTCTTTTTTCTTCCGATTGTTGTGGTTTCAACCTTATAGGGTGTGGAAGGATAGGGACAACACTTCCATCTTTATAGTTGTGAGTGGTATGCTTCTTGGGTGCCATAATTTTTCTTTCCATTTTTCTTGCTAACCTAAATGCCTTCTCTAATGAATCAGGTTCCCAAAGGTGAACATCATGTTGGATATTATACTTTAAATACCTTATGAACACATCAATCCTATGCTCCTCTAGAATATCTTTTACCCTGATGTTCAATTTTTGGAACTCTTCAATGTGCTCCATTATTGAACCCTTTTGTTTGAGACTTATCAACTCGCTAAAAAAAGTGTTGCTTTTTGTATCCTCTTAATGTACCCTCAATTCTTCCATAAAAATTGCCCAAGTGATAAATTTTTTACGAGAGCAAAGCCATTGATACCATAAAAAATGATTTGGTTCCAAATATAAAGTTCCCATACGTACCTTTTGTGTATTTTGCACATTATTGAGATCGAAAAATTACTCCATCTGTAATATCCATGTTGCGGGATACTTGCCATCAAACTTCCTCATATCGATTTTTGGAATATGGTGGTCCCTTTGGATCCAACATTAGAGGTCTATGGAATCATGATTAATCAGATTTCTTTTGTTCTCATCATGAGTTTTCAACTTTAGTAACCATTTTTCACAATTAGGACCATTCCTATGTGAGCAAAAACTTATTCATATTTATTGTCAATTCTTCCATCTTATCATCCATGCCATCAATTTTAGTGTCCATGCCATTCATCTTAGCATCCATGCCATTCATCTTAGCTTCCATGCCATCCATATTAGCTTCTACATCTTTCCTTAAACCATCCATCTTAGGTTCTATTGCTTTTTGTGCAAGTGGCACTTGTTGCACTTGTTCTTGTAATTTTGATATATCATGTAGCATTTCTTCCTCTTCTTCATGAGTCATGCTAGAGCTTTCAGGTTCCTTACTAGGTGTTTGCATTTTATTTCCTCAGGGCATTAGTTACTGATAATAATGCTCTACTATTCCCTTTGAATTCCCTCAAAATAAATTTCAAACCAATCTTAAGCAAAAATCTAAAAGAATCTACACACCTTTTTTCACTTTGTAGGAGCCCAATATTGCGTTTGATGTATCTCTGTGCATTCAAATCATCCTGTTCTAAAATTGTGATCTACAGTAGCCCTCTCTGTCCTCTTTCCAATGCCACCAGTCTAATCCAAATTGGATTCTCCAAGGAAGAGTTATGAGAAATCTCCCACAGTGACCTGATTATGGACTAGTTCAGTAGGGCAAACTTGTACCATTTGCCACGAGTCCCTGTTTCATCTTTTGGCTACACAAAATATATACAAGATAGTACAATCCATCCTCTTTCTATACCTTTTTATTAAATTTCAATCCAATTCTTAAAGAAAAATTTATGACAATTTTCCCTAGGACAATTGATTGGAATGTAATTCAGGAGTTTGCAAAAAGACCAACTTCTTCAGATCATATCTCCATAAATATAGCACAAAAAGATGTGAAATTTGAACCCGAGATTTAGCACAATGTCTTATCAAATGGGGTTTTCTTTTTTCTTCTGAAACATTGCAGAAAAAAAAGTTCTAGCGAAAATGCCACGATGACCTGTTTGCAGCAGCGAAACCCTAGAATCCAAAGCTCTGATACCAAATGTTATGAAACCAGCTCAAGAAGAGATAGAAAAGATAGATCAACGCCTTAGAATTCACCCTCTTCAAGGGGGAAACCTCCTTTAAATTACATAAATGAACAATTCTTCGATGATACAAATGACAAAACCTCCTTTCTATATATAGGAGTCTAAGGAGTCACAATATAACACAACCGACCTAACAATAATAGTATAAAGCCACAAAAATAACAATAGAGGGATTCTATGGGGCATAGTAATAACAATATGGTGGCAATAGGGGCAGAATAATATTAATAAGGAGTACAACTACAATAGTAATGGGGTAATCACTAGTATTATAAGGACCCAACAGACATGGACACCACCATAAGCATTAACATAGTAGTAGTGTCGTGTCGAGTCATGTCATGAGTAATCTTGGCCACATCACTATTGTGGGCCATACTATTGTAATAAATGCAATGTAATATGGAAGTCCAAGAGACCCACATGTAAAGTTGAAGAGTCATGTAAATATGAAGATTCATGTAAGTGAAACAGTCATGAGGGAAGTGGAATAGTCACAAGGGTCAGTTTCATGCTTGTCTAAATATACCCCTCATTTGTGCATGCAAATGGATTATTCAGCTTGGCCCCTCCTAGACAGCCTTGAGTGTTTGTAGTATTTTCTTTGAGGAGTGAGTAGTGGCTCCATCTGCTTGCTATTATGGTTAGTTATGTAATGGTGTACCGATGAGTTGTAGAATTTTTTCATAATTTAGAATCCTTTTAACCGCCTATCATGTTTTCACACATGTATTGTATTCATTTGTAACACTATTCTTTGGATCCTTATAATGCATTTTGCTGTAATCTGTATTAAGAAACTTGAACTATTTCGGTTCTTTTAGTACATATTCTATTGGAAATGTGTTGTATCAGTTGTTAATGTTGTCTCATTTATGTGGACTATCAACTGGATACTCAACATACTCATTTTAGTAAACGTGTTACAACAATATTTGCACTCATGTGGACTATTCTGTTGGGTATTGTACATACTATCTTCTCACCTTGTTTTTGTGACTGTTGCATCTATGTGTACTACTCTGTCAAAAGTTGCACATGTCCCCCTGTGTGGTGTGTCTCTAATAGAGTTGGGAGTATTCCCTTTTGAATTAAGACTCACAATCACCTCTCCCTCCCTCTTGCATGAAATAACCTTGACACAAGTGACACTAATCACTGACCACGCATGAGAACCTCATTGTTCGAAGACAAAGAAAACCACTCTCGTGTGCTAACAAGCAAGAGATAAGGAAAATATTTGAGATAATGTGAATTAGGCCATCATATTGGATGGGAATACCACATCAAATGGTGTGAGGTCTAGTTGGAACTTAATATCAGGGATATCCCTTAAATGTTAGTGCGTCTAGAACCATCAATGAAACCCTATACAGCTATCACTAACCATGATTCTATGGACCCAATTTTACAACATGAAACCGATGAATTGGGCCTACATCAATGATATACAAGGTAATACATGACTTGGAAATCCATTGAACCATACATAGCTAATGACAAGACACGGTAGACACCATGGGTCTCTCCATGAGTAATGCACCAAAAAATATGATGCAATCATAGTACATGGATTTTACAAATGCACATAATGGTTCTCTCATCAATACATTCCCAAGAACATGAAATATCTGGAGAACATGAGAACAATGAGAAAATAAATATTCTCCATATGGAAGCAGCAATAAAATGCAACACATGGCATGTGCATCAAAATATAATATGTCCATGAGCAATGCATAATCTCTCAATGTGTAGCAACAACATAGGGTCATCAAATACATATCCACATCATGAAAAACAACAATCCAACATATCATAAGCATCACCATGCTCTCTCTCACTCTCCACGAAATTCTAATAGATAATCCAACCATCTAAAATATATCAGCAACAGACATGATTCATGTTGAAGTTAAACATAATAAATGAAAACCGCAACAAAACTCATCATGCATAAAATGATGTCAACATTCTACAAATCCATTAGCAAACACATATGCTCCCCCTAAATGTGTGATCCGCCATCATAGCTTGAACATATGCATAAGTCAACCATGTTGTTTACATACCATCATTAACATTAACGAAATGAAAACATATAGCTTCTCCAAAAATATCAACAAATGTACTAAAATAGAAATAGAGTTGAAAATAGAAATAGAGTTGAAAATGAAAGAGAACTTCAAACCTCATGGTCTCCCCCTAAACACATGCATATCATACAATAACGCTTTATTATATGGCTACATAATCAAGGATTTTCATGCAACTCATAATGCAACCATATTCTCCCTCCAAGTCCATGCAGGGCTCAAATTTTGGTGGGATATTCTTGTAGCTCTTTTCTCCTCCAAACTTTCATCTCTTGATCCTTCTTCTTCTTATGCAGTTGGCCTTGCATGTTCTCCTCTCTTTCGTTGGATCTCTTGAAACACATGGGCATCTTGAAATCCTTGGCCTTATGGCTAATATTATCACATACAAAAAATCTAATGTGACCAAGGAATATAGGAATTTGCTGATGTCTTCTATTGGTATAATTTCCATTTCATTCATGTGCCCCTCAGTCAATAGCCCTATCGCCAAAATAATTACATGAGAGACAATAACAATAATGTGGACTATAATTGAAAGATGGATATTTCTTTTGCATGCATGCTTGATGTGGCTTCTCCTCTGGATTATCCTTTTTCTGATATGATTTTATCTTCCCATTACCAAAAATATTTTTTATGTGTCCACAAATTCTACAATTATTACACTTTTCAATTTTATTCTTCTTCTTGGGCCTTCTTTCATTGTTAAATTTATTCTTGCATGGCTCATGGATCTCATTATTTTTTCTGTAACTAGGTGCTCCAACAATTTTTTATTTGCTTGTAGATGCTTGAGCACTACTTTTGATCCACTCCAATTCTTCTCTTGTAGAAATTATGTTAGATCCATATAATACTAGTGATTCCTGGATTACTATTGTCATTGTATCCTTTATTGTTATTGTTGTGCCCTTATATTATTATTGTTATGTTGGTTATTGTCATCCCTTAGACTCATATATAGAGAGAGGAGGTTTTGTCATTTGTATCATCCAATATTTTTTCATTTATGTAATGTAAAGGAGGCTTCCCCCATGAAGAGGCTGATTTTGAAGTCATCGATCTATCTTTCCTTCTATTTTGTGATCTAGTTGCATAACATTTGGTATCAAAGCTTTGGATTCTAGGGTTTCTCTGCTTCAAATAGGTCATCGTGGAATTTTCGTTATAATATTTTTTATACAATGCTTCATAAGCTAAAATTAAAAGCTATTTGTGCCAAAATTTTGATGATCCTTGGGTAAAAATTACAAATCTTATCTCTCTATATTTTCAGAGATATGAGCCAAGGAAGGTGGGGTTTTTGTAGGTTCATGAATTATATCTCAAATAGGTGACCTGGGGAAAATCATCATAACTTTGTCTCCCAGAATCAGATTGAAATTTCGTAAAATGTTACATAAAGAGGAGAGACTTTAGAATTTTTTGTATCGATTTTAGGTATGAAGGTCAAAAAAGTGACACGTGGCACTTCCTACAATTTATCTCTACTCAACTAGTCTATAATCAAGTCATCATGGGAGAGTTGGCACAACTATTTCATAGAGAATCCAATATTGATCAAACTTGTGGGGTTGGAAAAAGGGCTCAGAGGGCTACTGTAGGACATAATTATTGACCTTTTAGATTCAAAATTATGGAGATAAAACAGATTCAATATTAAGCTCCTACAAAGAGAAAAAACGTGTGTATATTTTTTTTTTGAATAAGTTTGGTTCAAAAACTTAGTTGAAGGAATTCAAAGGGAATAGTGAAGCATAATTATCATTAATTGATGAACCAAGGAAATAAAATAGAAACACCTAGTAAGCAACCTAAAAGATCTAGCTGAATCGTGAAGAAGAGGAAGAAATGCAACATGATATATCAAAAAGTAAGAGAAGCTAATATGGATGGTTTAAAGAAGGGCGTGGAAGCTAAGATGGATGGTTCAAAGAAAGGCATGGAAGATAAGATGGATGGTTTAAAGAAAGGTGTGAAAGCTAAGATGGATGGTTTAAAGAAAGGCGTGGAAGCTAAGATGGATGGTGTGGAAGCTACGATGAATGGTGTGGAAGCTAATATGGATGGTATAGAAGAAAAACTTGAAGGAAACGAAGAAGATTTGAAGATAGATTTCACAATGTTGCTACAAGAAATGCTTACTAATGGTGAAAGGGTAGTAAAGAAAACTCATGATGAGAGCAAAATAAAAGCTAATAATTATTTTATAGACTCTAATATTGGATTGAATACCCATCGTGTTCCAAATATTGATATGAGGAAGTTTGATGCCAAGGATATCGTAACATGGATACTACCAATGGAGTAATATTTCAATCTCCATAATGTGGAAAACACACAAAAGGTACACATTGTAACTTTATATTTGGAACCAAATCTGTTTGTATGGTGTTGATGGATTTTCTCTCGTAAACAAATTGTCACTTGGAAAATTTTTACAAAAGAAATGATAGCACATTATGAGGATAAAAAAAGCAACATCTTTTTTAGCCAATTGATAAATATCGAACCAAAGGGTTCTATGATGAAGCACATTGAGGACTTCCAAAAATTGAATATAAGGGTAAGAGATATTCTAGAGGAGCATAGGATTGATGTGTTCATAGGAACTTTAAATGATAACATCGAACATGAGGTTCACCTTTGGGAACTCGATTCATTAGAGAAAGCATTTAGGTTGGAAAGAAATATGGAAAGAAAAAAATGGAAACAAGGAAGCCTACCACTCACAACTATAAATATGGAAGTGTTGTTGCTACTATCCTTCGATAACCTACAAGGTTGACACCACAACAATTGGAAGAAAAAATAGCAAAATGGATTTGCTACAGTTGTGATAGCAGATACACTAAAGGTTGTAAGTGTGCTAATAAGAAATTATTTTACATAGATTGTGAATGGGAGGAAGAAAAGGAAAGAGAAACGTCAAAAGAAGAGGATATACAACAAGAAGAAACTATAGAGAAAGAAGAATATAATATGACCATACTTTGTAATGCATTGGTCAAAATTACCACTCCTCAAACTATTAAGATAAAAGGACATATGAAGAAGAAAAAGGTAATAATGTTGATTGATTCAAGAAGTACCCATAATTTTATTCATTGTAGGATAGCGAAGGAATTGAATTGCTTCATATATCTAGCACCAGAGTGTCAAGTGATTGTTTCAAGTTGAGGAACCATAAAATTCTTTATAAAATGACATAATATCTAGCTATCCATGGGAGAATATGTATTGAACAGCCCAATGATTTCCATTTAGATGGGTGGTGCTGATGTTGGACTAGGAGTCCAATGGCTATAATATTTGGGTAGGATTGCTTTTAATTTTTAAGAACTTTTCATTAATTTTTTTCAGAAGGAAACGAAGTTGTATTAAGGGGTTATCAAACAAAAATTTGGAAATATAACCAGCTCTAATGGAATGACAAAGATTCTAAATAAATAAAAAAGAGGCGTAATTTCACAATTATGTTTGCTAGATCTCCCCACATTGAAATCATCTATTTATCCAAATGTCAAAAAATTCTTGGATAATCATTCCAAGGTATTTGAGACTCCCAAAGACTTCCCACCTATTCATGATCATGATCATTCTATTCATTTGATTCCAGGAAGTGGTCCTCTAAACTTGAGGCCTTATAGATATCCCTATGCCCAAAAGAGTGAAATTGAATGTATGGTTGCAAAAATGCTAGACCCTAGTATAATTCAACCTAGTCAAAGTTCTTTCTCTATTCCAGAAGTATTGTTGCACGAGAAGGATGGATCATGGTGCATGTGTCTAGATTATAAGGAGCTCAACAAGCTCAGTATTAAAGATAAACTTCCCATTGTTGTCATTGATGAGTTATTGGATAATTGCATGGAGAAATTTACTTCACCGTGATGTATATTCATTCAGGATATCATCAATTCAAAATGCGGGTCATTATGAACTCATGAGGGTCATTATGAATTTTTGGTTATACCTCTTGGCCTTACCAATGCACCTTCTACATTTCAAGGTTTGATGAATTCCATTTTCAAACCCTTACTTAGAATATTTGTGTTAGGTTTTTTTTTTTATTATATACTAATATACAACAAGTCTTGGAAGGATCATGTTCAACATCTTGACAGGGTGCTCAAACTATTGGAGGAGAAAATTTTTTATGGAAAAAGCTCCAAACGTTTCTTTAGAGTATAAGAGGTGGAATATCTGGGTCATATTGTATCTCAAGAAGGTGTTAAGGTAGACCCTAGTAAAATTAAAGCTATTAAGGAATGGAAAATCCCCACATCCATAAAGAATCTGCTAGAATAGAAGCACCTATAACAACATTATTGAAGAAAGGTTCATTTTCATGGACTCCATAAGCAACAAAGGCCTTTGAACATCTTAAAGAGGCAATGTGCCAAGCACTAGTCTTAGCTATACTAAACCTCACAAGAACCTTTATTGTGGAATGTGATGCCTTAGGAAATGGAATTGGTGTTGTTTTAATGCAAGAAGAAAGACCCATTGATTTCGAAAGATGTTTAATCAAGCAGAAGTATTTACACAAAGCTATTTATGAGAAGGAAAAGTTGGAGCTTCTACATGCACTTGGGAAATGGTGATCCTACCTAATGGGAAGACACCTCAAGGTGAAAATGGATCATGATAACCTTAAGTAATTTTTAAAAGAAAGATTATCTTCAGAAGAGAAACAAAAATGGGTAGAAAATATGTTGGGTTATGGCTTTGAAATCATCTAAAAAAACGGAAGAAAAATCTTGTGGTAGCTACACTCTCAAGAAATGATAAGGATGTGGAAGCATTGCTTTACACCATTTCTATTATCCAACTAGATTGGATAAATGAAGCAAAGGATGAGTGGAAGAATGATGAAGAAGTGTGGGCACTCATTCAAACGCTACAACAAGATCCTACTACATCTTATACATTTAGCTTGAAAAATGATTTGTTATGGTACAAATACCTATGTAAGAATTCTCAACTCAAACAAAATATTCTTATGGACTTCAACACCTCTCCCTTAGGTGGGCACTCGGGATTTTTAAAAGCCTACAATAGGGTTAAGAATGAATTTTTTTTTTGGGATGGCCTTAAATCTGATATTCAAAAATTTGTGGCGGAATATTTTTTTTTCCAACAAAATAAAGTTGGAACAATTAAGACCCCAAGTCTATTACAACCTTTATCCATTCCCAGCAATGTTGGGAAGAGGTTTCAATGGATTTTATCACAAGTTTACCCAAGTCCAAAGGAAAGAGTGTGATCATGGTGGTAGTTGACAAGCACACTTTTGTAAATTATCTCATCCATTTAAATCCATTAAAATTACTACTGCATTTATGGCAAAAATTCAAAAGCTAGATGGAAACCCAATGATTATTGTAAGTGACAGAGATCCCATTTTAATTAGAAATTTTTAGACACCATTATTTTCTTGTCTTGGTACTTAGTTAGCTCATAGCTCATATTATCATCCTCAATCTGTTGGCAAAACTGAGATAGTAAACAAATGCTTGAAAGGATATCTTCATTGCTTTATATCTGATAAACGAATATAATGGGCCAAATGGTTTCCTCTGGTTGAATGGTGGTATTACACTTCCTTCCATACTAAAAAAAATGGCCCCATTTACGGCACTTTATGGATATCATCCACCATCCATCACATCATATTTAAGAGAAGATTCTAAAGTTCAAGGAGTGGAAGATCACATCGAGCATCAACAACAAGCTCTCCAACTCTTAAAGCATAACCTCAATTTGGCATAGAATATAATGAAACAACAAGCATATCAACATCGAAGTGAAAGATGTTTTGATGTAGGTGAGTGTGTATTTCTATGGCTACAACCATATAAACAAATTTCCCTAAAGAAAGTAAGAATGATAATAAATTATGACCAAATTATTATTGTTCGTACAAGGTGTTGGAAAAGATTGGTACTATGGCATACAAATTGGAGCTTCCTGCAGCTCCCCAAGTGCACCTAACTTTCCATGTTTCATGCTTAAAGAAGGTTATAGGTGATAAGCTCCCAGATCAAACAATATTTCCAGAACTTAATGAGGAAGGAAAAATCATATTGGAACCTGAAGTAGTCATAGAAGAAATAACTCAAGAGCTACGAAATCGACCAATTTCAGAGTATCTCATCAAGTGGAAGAACTTATCCACTGAAGCTTCGACATGGGAAGATGAGAATTTTATACAAAAGCATCCATAACCACTCAAGCATTGAGGACAACACTTTTTTGAAGGACAGGGGCATGTTGGGTCCCTATAATACTAGTGATTCCCCCATTACTATTGCCATTGTATCCCTTATTGTTATTTTTGTGCCCCTATTGTCCCCATATTGTTATTATTATGCCCCATAGAAGCCCACTATTGTTATTGTTATCTCTTATATTATTATTGTTATGTCGCCTCTAATTAGATTGTGACCCCTTAGAACCCTATATATAGAAAGGACATTTTGTCATTTGTATCATCAAAGAACTGTTCATTTGTTTAATGTAAAGGAGGTTTCCCCCTTGAAGAAGTTGATTTTGAAGTCATTGATTTATCTTTTCTTCTATTTGTGAGCTGGTTGCATAAAAAATTGCTTCACCCTTCAATTTCTAAAACTCAATCTCCAAATCCTTATACTAATTCCTCATTCCATTTTCTATTTTCCTTCCTTCTTGTAGCTACGTTTTCATATCTGAAATTTCTTCATTGAAGGCACAGATTGTTTCATAAAAAATGTGTAGCAACATTAATTGATCTTTACTCTCAGTTCTGAGTCTTTTCATTTCTACTTCTAGGGCCATTATCTTGGATTTCTCATAATATTTTCAATCACTAGAGGTTTCATCTTATTCTTGGGAGGATCATTGATTTGTTACTGGAATAAAAGTATAATCCTTTGCATTTTTCTCCATTTCTGAAAATGCAATTTTCCTCAAAGATACAAATTCGGCAACATATCCAACATTTCTTTTCTTATCTCACATTGTGTCACATGCATGTTAATATATTTTTAGATGCTATTTAAAATAATATTTTTAGCTAAATCAATAGATTCTTCTTAAACTCCATACTTAGCAGATAGAAAAATATCTTCATCAACAGATAACAAATATGAATCCAAATTCACTCTTGAAGTTGAAAATTTTTCCTTTGTGAACTAATGAAATACCTTGCTAATCCATTTCATAAAATTTTAAAAAATTTGGCCAAAATCTCCAAGATACATTCTCCAATGATCAAGTTGCACCCAAGAGCCCCTCTTTGATACCAATTGTTGGAAACTAGGTGACTACTGAGAGGGTGGTCTATATCAGTAGCAAGAGCACATATAAAAATTTTCTCCAAATTATTCATATTTTACCATGCACAAAATGAAACAAAAATCATAGATCAAAGCATCAAACTAAATATGCAACCATAAAATCAGTCAACATAATGGACCTAAGTATATCTCATAGAAAACCATTTCCTAGGAAAAAATCACCCTACTGTTGTTGCATTTCTCAATATATTTTAATAATTGTTGAAATGTTTTTTCATCGATCAGCTTACTCCCATAACTCAGAAGACTTGACTTCTTTCATAGTATGTTGGCACCTATCGTACACGAAACTTTTATCTCACATATCTATGGACTACCATCCGCTTATGGCCACCATGATCAATGATCCTTGCCTAGTTACTCCTAAACTAACAATCAACTCTACAGACTGTGATCTAGCAGTAGCTATCATGGCCAACGATCCTCGCCCAGTTTCTGTTGAGCTATCCAACCACCATTGCTTGGATAAATATTTTCCTTCTACCGAATCTACCAAGTCACTATCTACTTTGAATCCTCCATGCCTGCACTTCCTCCATGTGAGGCTCATTTCACAATATTTTAGACTAGACTCCCAATCCATTCAACATGAATATCACAACAACACCATAGTTCCGAATCAAAATATCCATCAAAAATGGAATAACAAAATACGAGAAAATAGTCTCCAAAATCCAACTAGCTCCCACACAATCTCACTACTCAAATTCACATATATCAACACCTCACTCGCTACATATAATGCATGAAATAAATTCAGCTATCTAGTGCCACAACTGTAAACTGTTTGATAAAATATTCATAGACAAATGACACAACTTGCAATCTCTTCTCTGAGCTCACACTCACATCACACACACAACTCATCCAACCAAACTATCATTGAGTTATCTCCAATATAAAGGTGAATTGAGGTGCTCAACTCAATAATTACTCAACTATTCAGCTTCACAACTCTATTCATATGATTGATTTGATCTAGATTCATCTCATTGACTCAATCAACCACTATCTCCATTATACGTTTTTATATTTTCAACTTTAATAAGATTGTAGAGGTCCCATGAATTTTTCTGACCATAAACCTAAAACTTTCGAAGAAGAATGTCACCACAACACAAAAATTACCTTATCAATGCAAGGAATGTGTTAGGCCCCTATACTACTAGTGTAACCCCTTATTGTTATTAGTACAACCCACTTATTATATTGATGTACGCATGTAGTTCCCATATGTTACTATTGTGCCCCATAGAAGCCCACTATTGTTATTATTGTGCCCTTACATTATTATTGTTATGTAGGCTCTGATTATCTTATGACCCCTTAGGCTCCTATATATAGAAAGGAGGTTTTTTCATTTGTATCATCCAAGAATTGTTCATTTATGTAATGTAAAAGAGGTTTCCCCCTTGAAGAGGTTGCCCCCTCGAAGAGGCTGAATTCTAAGGCGTTGATCTATCTTTTTTTGAGCTGGTTTCATAACATTTGGTATCAGAGCTTTGGATCCTAGGGTTTCGCTGCTCCAAACAGGTCATCATGGCATTTTCGCTATAGTGTTTGTTCTGTGATGTTTCAGAAGTAAAAAAAAAAAACCCATTGGAGAAGATGTCGCGCTAAATCTTGGGTCCGAATTTCAAAGCTTTTTGCACTGTATTTTCGGAGATATGAACTAAGGAAGTTGGTCTTTTTGCAGAATCCTGAATTACATTCAAAATAGGTGACCTAGGGAAAATCATAGAATTGAGGCTTCTATGATCCATCATAGTTATAAGAAGAGCTTCGGCGTAAATCACATGGAAAAAAAAAAACATTTGTCGACGCATTTCGAACCAACTAGTGTGGTTCATCGTCCTGACGATGAACCACACTAGTTGGTTTGAAACACGTCGACAAATATTTTTTTTTTTCATGTGATTTACACCGAAGTTCTTCTTATAACTAGGGAAAATTATCATAACTTTCTCTGTGAGCATCAAATTGAAAGTTCGTCAGAAGGTATAGAAAGAGGACGGACTGTAGTTTCTTGTATATATTTTTCAGAGCCAAAGGTCAAAACCAGGACACGTGGCACGTCATACAAGTTCGCTCTACTGAATTAGTCTATAATCAGGTCACTATGGGGTATTTGGCATAACTCTTTATTGGGGAATCCAAGTGGGGTCAGGCTAGTGGTATTGGAAAGAGGACATAAAGGACTACTATAGGTCGTAGTTTCAGAACTTAAAGATCTGAAAGTACAAAGTTACATCATTTCAAGATCGAGCTCCTAAAATCAAGGAGGAAGAAATGAATCCAACCATATCTTGTAATTCATTGGTCGAAATTACCACTCCTCAAACTATCAAGATAGAAGGACATATCAAGAAGAAAAATATTCAAGAAATGAAAGATCACATCGAGCATCAAGAAATGCATCCAACCATATCTTGTAAAGGATTGGAAGAAATTACCACTCCCCAAACTCTAGAGATAGAAGGACATATCAAGAAGAAAAAGGTTCAAGCAGTGAAAGATCACATCAAGCATCAACAACAAGTTCTCCAACTTTTAAAGGATAATGCCACTTCGGTGCAAAATCAAACGAAACAACAAGTAGATCAACATCATAGTGAAAAATGTTTTGATGTAGGTGATTGGGTATTTTTACTGCTACATCTCAAGCAAGCTATTTATGAGAAGGAAATGTTGGCAATACTACATGCACTTAAAAAATGGCGACCTTACCGAGTGGGAAGACTCTTCAAGGATGAGGATGTGGAAGCATTATTTTGTGCTATTTCTATTATCCAACCAGATTGGATAAACGAAGCAAGGGATGAATGGAAGAAGGACGAAGAAGTATGCCCACTTATTCAAAAGTTGCAAAAGATGCCAATTCAAACAATATTGCCATAAAATAAAGAGGAAGGAAAAACCATATTAGAACTTGGAGCAGTCACAGAAACAAGAACCCAACAACTACGAAATCGATCAATTTCAGAGTATCTCATCAAGTGGAAGAATTTACCCACTCAAGATTCCAAATGGGAGGACAATAATTTATACAAAAGCATCAAGAACTACTCAAGCGTTGAGGACAACACTTTTTGAAGGAGAGGGGCATGTTAGGCCCCTGTACTACTAGTGTAACCCCTTATTGTTATTAGTACAACCCGCTTATTATATTTATGTACCCATGTAGTGCCCATATTGTTACTATTGTGCCCCATAGGAGCCCACTATTGTTATTATTGTGCCCTTACATTATTATTGTTATGTAGGCTCTGATTATGTTATGACCCCTTAGACTCATATATATAGAAAGGAAGGTCTTTTTCATTTTGTATCATCAAAATTGTTCATTTATGTTGTTTACACCCAGGTTGTTCCCTATGACTCCCAAGGGAATACGGCCGAGGTAACCACTAACCAATCTTTGGATTACAGTTTCTAGCCCAGCTGTAATCAGAGAGGGCTCTCTCCGTAAGGTTTGTCTCTGTTCTTTGGAGATTTTAGGCTAGTTATGAAGTGAAGGTTTCTTTGATGTATGTTTGGTTGGGAGGATGTTTTCTGATAGTTCAGAAATGCTCTCTACAGGTAAATTAATCCATTGGGCAATGGAGTCTGTGGCTGTTGGTTTCTTGAAATCCTGAGTTTGGTGCAACTGCAATTACAGGGCCTTTTATATATTTCATGAAACAAACTTTGGATTGTGATAATGGAGTGTAAGCAACCAGTGAAAAGCAGTTAAGAATTTTTCACTAAGCTGAGGTGTGAGAAAGGGATGTATTCCTTAGGAGCAAACTTGAGTTCCTGAAAACAATAGATCACTTGTGATGATATAGTGTGAAAGGTAGCAATTAAGAATTACACTTTCATTACCATAACTGAAGAAAAGAGATTTATAATAGCTTAGATTGAGTTCAGGGTAATCTGTGATTAAATCCTGGAACTATTCTTTTTCCTTGCTATTAGATATTTAAAACATGGGAAACATGAATGATATATGAAAGATAACAAACATATAACAAAGAGTAACAAGAGAAACTTATTGAGTCATGAGATACGGAGGAATCCTGCAACATTCAGCTATACACCAGCAAAACATCAAGAGACACAGAGCTTTGGAAATTCCATCATCCTTTGTATTAATTCTCTGAAGATTTACAGTAGAAGAGGAGTAGAATAGATATCGAAAGATTTCTTACATCCAATGTCTAACCCCTGCTAACAAATGCGAGGGGGAATATATAGAAGTCTATTACAAAATATCTCAGGCATTGAGTCATCTGAGAGGGAAAATATCTTCATTAACTCATACAGAGATTACAGATGAAAAGTTATTACAATCTTTAATGAACTTTAAAGGCTCTTAACTCCTGTCAGAACAATTTTGACCTTTGGAGCTCACGGAGTCGGTTGAGCGCTTTGATATAACTGCCGAATGATGTGTCTGTGTAGCTGTATCTTTCTGTAGCTTCTCAGCCCTGTCACCTGTGACTGCTAATGCTGCTGTGGTGGCCGAATACTTGTGCTGAGTTGGCTCAACCTCTTTCTGCATACCTGCTGATGTGTCTTTATCTTCCTGTGTATGAAAATTTAAATATTTTCAAAAAGTAAGATCTCAATTACTGACTTTGATTTAACAGTAATCGTATCAAATCTTCCCACACATCTGGTGCGGGCAATTTATGTTTCAAAATTGACCCCATAGTCTCATCGGCCTCTGTATATTTGTAAAAATGGGGAGGCTCATCAAACAAATGTGTGATCTCATTCATAATAAAAAATAGACTTTCTAACCTGTTGAAAAGGGTCTGTCCTGTTATTGGTCCATTCTCTGTTGACGAACTGGTTGCCTCTGAGATCTGATTTACTGCAAAAGTGTTTACTCTCTTAGCATATTTCTCATGTGAGAGCAATTTTCCTGATGGCTCCAACAGGCTAGGCAGACCCCTGTTTTGGAATGCCATAAACCTGTTCTGAAACTTATTGATGTCTGCTTGCATGTCCTAGACTCTTCTTTCCAGGGTCTGGATCAGGTTTCTCAATGTCAGGACCCTTTTTATTAGTGAGATGGTCTCTGTCCTATTTCCAATTCCCATTTTGATGAGCTGGGAGTTTGTTCTGTAGTTTAGCACATTTATCATTCTAGTGGCAATCTCAGGGATACTGCCTAGAGATGCCCTTGCTCGTTGTATCTCTCTATGTGCTTTTCCAATGAGCGTTATTTGCTCATGGATGGCCTGAATATACTCCCACTGAACTGTGATAGATTGGCCAATGTGGCCCCACACAACCCTTTTGAGCTCAGATGTGACCTTGTCTAGTGTGAGCTCTTTTTCTAGATCAGTTATCCTTTTCTTGAGGGCCCTTACCTCCCTCTCTCTTTTGTCCACATTCTGCTTGGACTTGTCATATTTTTCATTGATTTTTTCCAGACTGTCCTTGGCTTGATTTAGCTCAGACATCTGAGACTCCAAGACTTGAATTTCATTCCTCAGTTTCTGCATGTCTAGGCTTTCAGCCTGCTCTATTGTTGGTGTTGAGGTGGATGGTTCTGCCTGTTGTACCTACTGGCTGGGAGGGGCAGTGGCTTGAGGGATTTCCTCAAGATTTATTGTTTCTGGAGGAGGCTAAGAGGTTTTCCCTACCTCCTTTTGCTGTAATGCTGCCTGTAAGGTGGCCTCTCATTCCTGCAGCTTTTCTTGAGTGTGAATGAGCTCTTTGTACAATGTGATGAGCATAGCAGCTGCATCCTTCTCCTGCCTGAGCTAGGCAACCTCTTCTGTTTGGGGATGAAGAGTTGCTGGGATTTTTAACATCTTTTTTAATGCTGCCATATCAGCATCCCTCAGCTTCAGGATTTCTTGCACTGCTTTAACATCTTTGGGATCATGCCCAACCTCTATTATAATTTCCTCCAGAGCTTTAATCCTACTGTCCTTAGCTTGAGAGGAAGCCCTTTCCATCTCAAGCTGTGCAGCGGTGTTATTTAGGCTATATTGCAGCCTATAGTTTACTAGGGTCTTGTCTGCCAATGTGGCATAGACCATCTCACCCGTCTGTTTATGCAGCTCTATTTGATCCATTGGGTGGATGTCTTCTGACAGGACCTCCAGGTTGGTCCTGATATAATCTGCAGCTGATTGTGGTTGCTGCACTGTTGGTGTAAAATGGCTCATGATCATCTTTCCTTCCTGTGTATCATATGCAGACATGAGCCTTTGTTGGTTTGTAGGAGCCATTTTCAATAGGTGATTGTAAAGCTGCAGCTTTAATGTTTCATTTCTTCTCTTGATATCCTTAAACTGCTACTTAATGCTTTTCTCACCTCCCCTCCTTTGTCCTGAGGAGCTTACTTCCCCTACTGCTGCCCTGTCTTGCTCCTGTTGGAAGGAGCTGGCTGAGGCCTCCATGCTGGGCAGGCCTATTCCTGAAGTCTGCCCCATTGGCATTTCTTCTTCAGAGAAGGGATTTAGTCTTTGCCTCTTTTCTGGTGATGCGGTAAGGGGAGTTTCCCTATCTCTTTTTCTGTTTACGTCCTCCCTTTGAGGGATTTGGAGGACGGAGGAGTCAATCCTTGAATCTTGCCTTGGGGGTGCCATTTGTGCTGGCTGCTGCTGGGTGGCCATTGGGGCCTCTGCTGTTTGTTCCCCCTGTACTTGTTGGTCCTTTTGCTGCTGTTCCTGTTGGGGTGGCTGCACCTGTCCCTGTTGTGCCTGTGGCTCTTCCATGTCCTTCTCATTGCCTTTGCTCTGAGCTTGGCCTGTGGTTTGTACTACCTCTTGATGTGCTGCAGATGATGAGGCAGTTGCTCCTGCTTGAGGCTTTGGCAGAGCGAATACCTGTGGAGGAGATTCCAAGTTAGCCATTTTCAATAGATGCCTTCTAGCTCTTTCATTCAGTTCTTCTTGTGTGACTGGTTCCTCCAGTTTGCCCCTTCTCCATTTTTGTTGGTTGGCAAATCTTTCAATGTGGGGCATGCTCACATGGTCATAGCTAGAGAGCTTGTATTTTAGCCTTCTTAAGGATATGGATTGATTAGGGTCATATGGCTTCCAAAGGAAGCTAGTTTTCAGGCCAAGGCATTCTAGCTTTCTATCAGCTTCTTTCCAACCTTCCCTTTTGTTCAAGACAAGGTGGCCCAATTGATTTTTTACCTTTAGTTGTGCCTTCTTGCCCTCGCCTGCAAAGTGTACCATATCAGCATTGCCAAATTACCTGAAATATTCAAGGGCAAACAGTCTCATAGGCACATACTTGGGCAATCTGTATGGGCATAACTCACACCCATATATCCTGATTACAGTGTAGTGTTGGTAAAAGTACCAATCCCCTATGCTGTATACCTTGGATAGCTGCAGAATCCTCTACATCTCATCAGTCAGTCTTGGAGGAGGCGAGCTTAAGAATAAAGACA
>APFE031649385.1:68805-79555 GCA_000404065.3 Pinus taeda | reverse complement strand
TGTATTTGGGCTTTTGGTCAGGAGGTAATGCAGCAGATAGTTTTATGATTTTGGGTTGTTCAACTGTCCCAATGTTATACTCTTCTATGGTAGTGTTCAGGGGCTGCAATTTTGGTTTATTGGGAACGTCATTGGAGTCAAAAATGTCTTCCAACGGGGCTAGACCTATTGGGAGAAAATTGTCCTTTAATTCTATCACCTCAGTTTCATAATCAGCTATCTCCTCATATCTGGCTTGTTGGATTTCTTGTATGTTGTGTTTGTTGAATATTGTAGGATGTAGCATTTGATTAGCTGTTTTGGGTGATATTGCTTGGCTATTGTGTTTAGCATATATTTGTGATTGACTTGCTGTCTCAAGTATTTGTGATTGACTTGTTGTCTCAGTGTCAATGTTTAGACTTGAAAACTCTTCCTGTAAAGTCAAAAAATTGTTTATTTGTGTGTCATCATCAAACACCTGCCAGTCCTTGACATTGTTTGGGACAGATGGTCTGTGTTTTACTTCTGCTGTGAAACAGTGATGGGGCTTAAAAGGCAGCTTACAGGTACTTGCAAATGTGTCTAGACTATGAGCATGAAGGTTTTGAGCCCTAGGAATTTTGGTAATCTGGAATTCAGTGAAGGACTCTAGTAGCTCAGTGGCAGCAGACCTATAAGACATGAGTCTTTTGTCATTGGTGACAAAATTGTATTTCACTTGTTGGATAACTAGGTCTGAGTCTCCTAAGATTGACACTTTCATGGCTTGTAGGGATTGTATTAATTTGAGGCCTAGTAGGAGAGCTTCATACTCAGCCATGTTGTTAGTGCACTTGAAGTTTAGTCTATAGGCTCTGCCTTCTGCATGGCTATTTTGTTTATTATGTATCCAAACTCCAACTCCTGCCCCTAATTTGTTAACTGATCCATCAAATTATAGGAACCATAGGATCTCATGTTCTAGGGGAGGTTGAATAATATCCCTGTGATCTGGACTTGTGAGTTGAAGTTTAGGTTGTTTATTTGGTTTGACTTCTAGGACAATCTTCTTATTTGGTGGGATCAACTTTGCTTCTAGAGGAACAATTTGTTTATTAGACTCCCGATCTTGTTTAGGTGTCTTGGTTTCATCATTATGTGACTTGTCCTCTTGACTACTTCCATCTTTTGACCCAACCAACGTTTCTATGTCAGGATTTCCTCGATTGATATGCTGATCTTTTTTTATTATCTGGGTTTCTTCTCTGTTTGTGTTGCCTGTATTTTCATTGAACAAAATATATGAGTCTATGTCAGAATGGATAGCATATATAGGGAATTTTTGAGGCTTCTCTGCAGTGCTGACCATGTATTTCATAAGTGACTTTCTATATAATCTCTTGGGTTGACCAAAGACTGTGATAGTAGCATATGACATGTCCAATTGAAGGGAACCTTGAAGTTTAGCCCCCCATGATCTTGATAATAACATCCCATACTTGGGTGGGATATCAGCAACAACAACATCCATCAAGATTGTTTTATTTGGGTATTGGACCAGGGATACAAATAAGTCTTTTATCAAACCTAGACATTTAACTTGGCTGGAATCAAATGAGAATAAATCCTTGTATGGCCTAGTAATATCTAAATTCAGCCTTTCCATGACAGATTTTGGCATCAGGTTATGAGAGGCACCTGAGTCAAACATTGCATTGTGTAATATCTTGTCATATATATGCAAGCTAACATAAAACGGTAATATCCCTGTGCCTGCTGTTTTCCCATCAACCTCTGGACCAAACAGTAATTCAGGGGTGTCATCCAATACATTGACATTGTCTTTGCTTTGAGTGAGTTGGAGGGACTTCTCAATCTGTTGTTTATAGATGTCATGTTTGGCTAGCTTTGCAAGAGGAATGGCTATTTTCAGTTTGCCAATTTCAGCTTCCAAGTCAAAGGGTTTTTCAAATTGGACCTTAGTGTTGTGGGTGACCACCTTTTCTTTGTTTAGCAAAGTTTCTTCTTGATCTTGGGGCTTGTGTTTTTCATTCACCTCTTGAGGCCTTTTAGTTGGAGTAGGCTATATAGATGAAGCAGCTAGTGGCTTCTGTGTTTGTTCAGTAACCTCTTCAATAGTTACTTCCTTTGTTAGTGAATCAGTTGTATTCATTGGTTCTGTTACTATGGCCCTTTTGGGATGCAGTCTATCCTTTGTTGTTCCACGCTGTGTTATGTTTATAGTCCTGCTTCTTAGTTTGTATTATTTATGGACTTCATAAATAGCTGTGTCATAGCCTTGTTTGAAGTCAAATGACTCACCTGACTTGGTTTGAAATTGTTTACTGTCTTCATCTTCATGATATTCTTGACTTAGGAAGACTTGGTGCTCATCATCAAGGCCCATTAGGTGGATATGGGTGTCATCCACTTGTTCATCTGAAGTGGATGTTTCAGCATAGTTTTCTTGAAATGGGGGTCTTATTTCTGGATCAGTATTGGCTTTGCCCACATTAGGGTTCTGATTTCTCCTAAAGTTTGGGTTCCTGTTAGAGTTGTTTGGTGGTGCTTCCCATGATGAATTTCTTTCCACAGATTCCACTCTGTCACCCAACCTCTTCATACCAGAGATAATTGCATCCAATTTCTGGTCAAAGGCTGAGGGTTCCTCCTTAAAGGCAACTCTTTTTTCTAATCTATCCCTATTTCTCTTAGCAATTAGGTTTGCCTCAACTGTGACAGCAACCTTCTGAGCTTCTTCAAGGGTTTGAGGGGCTCTTTCTTTTAACTGGTAAGCCATATCAGGGTCAAATCCATCATGGAATTTGTATAAGGCCAAATCAGGGGGAGGTCTTAGGTTTTGGGGTATTGCATTATATACATTATTAAACCTGGCACAGTATTCAAGAACTGTCTCTTGAGGACCTCTCTTAATCATGTCATATTCACCAAGTATATGTAGGGGATCTTTATTTTTCTCCCATCTGTTTGTGAAGGATTGGTAGAGCTCATTAGGGGTTGTGATGGTATTTGCAGGAAGTGACCTAAACCAAGTTCGAACATCACCTGTTAAGCTTTGACAAAGATTCTCATCCTCACACTCTCATCATCTATTTCGTAGTTTTCAAAATGATCCTGCATTCTCTTAGCATGTTGAATAGCAGAGTAAGGGCCAGTGGAGTCAAAATATGAGATTTTGGCTTGGTAATCCTGAGGTAGAGCCACAGAATTGGCAGGTAATTGCAGAGGTGCATATCTCATAGCCATATTCACAAGGTTTTGGGGATTGACAGGGACAACTGGGATAAAAGGAACAGTGGGTACCACAGGGGTAATAGGTATGGAAGAATTTAGAGTGTTGGTCAAGGGAGTATGTGTGGGGGAAGAGGATGTGGGTGGAGGGCTTTGAGATGTGGATGGAGAACTAGGGGAATTAGGGGTGGAACGAAAAAGTACTTTGATTGGAGTGGAGATGGGGTTGGGGTGAACTGTCTTTGGACTAAGGTCAGCAACATTATCTGGCCCTTTCTGCTTCTTAATGAGTTTGGAGATTGTATTAGGATTTTCAAAGACAGTAGGAGGGTTTGGGTCCGGATTTGCCCTAGTGTACCGAAGATTCTTCTTGGGAGCCAGCTTCTAAGCTAGTCCTTTTAAGTTTTTGGAAAAATTTGTATAGCAAGGACTGGACAGTATTTTGCAAGGCCATGCATATCTGCAAATGAGTATAAAGGATATCTGAATCAACTCTTCCTTGAGGCTGTAAGTGTTGGTATAGAGGCAGCTTTGAAGGCTTCTTGACTGACATTCAGATTTTAAGTGTAATTTTTAGCAGACATACAGTATTTTCTAAATCCTGAAGAGTGTCCCCAGTGGACTCGCCATTTATGTTAACACCCAAGTTTTTCCCTATGACTCCAAAGGGAATACAGCCGGGCTAACCACTAACCAATCTTTGGATTACAGCTTCTAGCCCAGCTGTAATCAGAGAGGGCTCTCTCTGTAAGGTTTGTCTCTGTTCTATGGAAATTTTAGGCTAGTTATGAAGTGAAGGTTTCTTTGATTTATCTTTGGTTGGGAGGATGTTTTCTGATAGTTTTGAAATGCTCTCTACAGGTAAATTAATCCATTGGGCAATGGAGTCTGTGGCTGTTGGTTTCTTGAAATCCTCAGTTTGGTGCAGCTGGAATTACAGGGACTTTTATATATTTCATGAAACAAACTTTGGATTGTGATAATGGAGTGTAAGCAACCAGTGAAAAGAAGTTAAGAATTTTTCACTAAGCTGAGGTGTGAAAAAGGGATGTATTCCTCAGGAGCAAACTTGAATTCCTGAAAACAATAGATCACTTGTGATGATATAGTGTGAAAGGTAGCAATTAAGAATTACACTTTCACTACCATAACAGAAGAAAAGACATTTATAATAGCTTAGATTGAGTTCAGGGTAATATGTGATTAAATCCTGGAACTATTCTTTTTACTTGCTATTAGATATTTAAAACATGGGAAACATGAATGATATATAAAAGATAACAAACATATAACAAAGAGTAACAAGAGAAACTTATTGAGTCATGAGATATGTAGGAATCCTGCAACATTCAGCTATACACCAGCAAAACATCAAGAGACACAGAGCTTTGGAAATTCCATCATCCTTTGTATTAATTCTCTGAAGATTTGCAGTAGAAGAGGAGCAGAATATATATCAAAAGATTTCTTACATCCAATGTCCAACCCCTGCTAACAAATGCCAGGGGGAATATATAGAAGTCTATTACAAAATATCTCAGGCATTGAGTCATCTGAGAGGGAAAATATCTTCATTAACTCATACAGAGATTGCAGATGAAAAGTTATTACAATCTTTATTGAACTTTAAAGGCTCTTAACTCCTGTCAGAACAATTTTGACCTTTGGAGCTCACGGAGTCGGTTGAGCGCTTTGATATAACTGCCGAATGACGTGTCTGTGCAACTGTATCTTTCTGTAGCTTCTCGGCCCTGTCACCTGTGACTGTTGATGCTGCTGTGGTGGCCGAATACTTGTGCTGAGTTGGCTCAGCCTCTTTCTTCATACCTGTTGATGTGTCTTTATCTTCCTGTGTATGAAAATTTAAATATTTTCAAAAAGTAAGATCTCAATTACTGAATTTGATTTAACAATAATCGTATCAAATCTTCCCACACATTTGGTGCAGGCAATTGATGTTTCAAAATTGACCCCATGGTCTCATCGGCCTCTGGATATTTGTAAAAATGGGGAGGCTCATCAAACAAATGTGTGATCTCATTCATAATAAAAAATAGACTTTCTACCTTGTTGAAAAGGGTCTGTCCTGTTATTGGTCCTGTCTCTGTTGATGAACTAGTTGCGTCTGAGATCTGATTTACTACAAAAGTGTTTACTTTCTTAGCATATTTCTCATGTGAGAGCAATTTTCCTGATGGCTCCAGCAAGCTAGGCAGACCCCTGTTTTGCAATGCCATAAACCTGTTCTGAAACTTATTGATGTCTGCTTGCATGTCCTGGACTCTTCTTTCCAGGGTTTGGATCAGGTTTCTCAATGTCAGGACCCTTTTTTTTAGTGAGATGGTCTCTGTCCTGTTTCCAATTCCCATTTTGATGAGCTGGGAGCTTGTTCTGTAGTTTAGCACATTTATCATTCTAGTGGCAATCTCAGGCATACTGCCTAGAGATGCCCTCGCTCGTTGTATCTCTCTATGTGCTTTTCCAATGAGAGTTATTTGCTCATGGATGGCCTCAATATACTCCCACTGATCTGTGATAGATTGGCCAATGTGGCCCCACACAACCCTTTTGAGCTTAGATGTGACCTTGTCTAGTGTGAGCTCTTTTTCTAGATCAGTTATCCTTTTCTATAGGGCCTTTACCTCCCTCTCTCTTTCGGCCACATTCTGCTTGGACTTGTCATATTTTTCATTAATTTTTGCCAGACTATCCTTGGCTTGATTTAGCTCAGACATTTGAGACTCCAAGACTTGAATTTCATTCCTCGGTTTCTGCATGTCTAGGCTTTCAGCCTGCTCTGTGGTTGGTGCTGAGGTGGATGGTTCTGCCTGTTGTACCTATTGGCTGGGAGGGGCAGTGGCTTGAGGGATTTCCTTAAGATTTATTGTTTCGGTAGGAGGCTAAGAGGTTTGCCCTACCTCCTTTTACTGTAATGCTCCCTGTAAGGTGGCCTCTGATTCCTGCAGCTTTTCTTGAGTGTGGATGAGCTCTTTGTACAATAGCATGAGCATAGCAGCTACATCCTTCCCCTGCCTGAGCTGAGCAACCTCTTTTGTTTGTGGATGAAGAGTTGTTGGGATTTTTAACATCTTTTTTAATGCTACCATATCGACATCCCTCAGCTTCAGGATTTCTTGCACTGCTTTAACATCTTTGGGATCATGCCCAAGCTCTATTATAATTTCCTCCAGAGCTTTGATCCTATTGTCCTTAGCTTGAGAGGAAGCCCTTTCTAGCTCAAGCTGTGCAGCAGTGTTATTTAGGCTATTTTGAAACCTATAGTTTACTAGGGTCTTGTCTGCCAATGTGGCATAGACCATCTCACCCGTCTGTTTATGCAGCTCTATTTGATCCATTGGGTGGATGTCTTTTGACAGGACCTCCAGGTTGGTCCTGATATAATCTGTAGCTGATTGTGGTTGCTGCACTGTTGGTGTAAAATGGCTCATGATCATCTTTCCTTCTTGTGTATCATATGCAGACATGAGCCTTTGCTGGTTTGTAGGAGACATTTTCAATAGGTGATTGTAAAGCTGCAGCTTTAATGGTTCATTTCTGCTCTTGATATCCTTAAACTACTGCTTAATGCTTTTCTCACCTCCCCTCCTTTGCCCTGAGGAGCCTACTTCCCCTACTGCTGCCCTGTCTTGCTCCTATTGGAAGGAGCTAGCTGAGGCCTCCATGCTGGGCAGGCCTGTTCCTGAAGTTTGCCCCATTGGCATTTCTTCTTCAGAGAAGGGATTTAGTCTTTGCCTCTTTTCTGGTGATGCGGGAAGGGGAGTTTCCCTATGCGGAGGAGTCAATCCTTGAATCTTGCATTGGGGGTGCCATTTGTGCTGGCTGCTGCTGGGTGGCCATTGGGGCCTCTGCTGCTTTTTCCCCCTGTACTTGTTGGTCCTTTTGCTGC
Source organism: Pinus taeda (assembly GCA_000404065.3). Taxonomy (NCBI): domain Eukaryota; kingdom Viridiplantae; phylum Streptophyta; class Pinopsida; order Pinales; family Pinaceae; genus Pinus; species Pinus taeda. The sequence goes on along the minus strand of APFE031649385.1, from coordinate 72,435 downwards.
TGTTCCTGTTGGGGTGGCTGCACCTGTCCCTGTTGTGCCTGTGGCTCTTCCATGTCCTTCTCCTTGCCTTTGCTCTGAGCTTGGCCTGTGGTTTGTACTACCTCTTGATGTGCTGCAGATGATGAGGCAGCTGGTTCTGCTTGAGGCTTTGGCAGAGCGAATACCTGTGGAGGAGATTCCAAGTCAACCATTTTCAATAGATGTCTTCTAGCTCTTTCATTCAGTTCTTCTTGTGTGATTGGTTTCTCCAGTGTGCCCCTTCTCTATTTTGGTTGGTTGGCAAATCTTTCAATGTGGGGCATGCTCACATGGTCATAGCTAGAGAGCTTGTATTTTAGCCTTCTTAAGGATATGGATTGATTAGGGTCATAGGGCTTCCAAAGGAAGCTGGTTTTTAGGCCAAGGCATTCTAGCTTTCTATCAGCTTCTTTCTAGCCTTCCCTTTTGTTCAAGACAAGGTGGCCCAATTGATTTTTCACCTTTAGCTGTGCCTTCTTGCCCTTGCCTACAAAGTGTACCATATCAGCATTGCCAAATTGCCTGAAATATTCAAGGGCAAACAGTCTCATAGGCACATACTTGGGCAATCTGTATGGGTGTAACTCACACCCATATATCCTAATTATAGTGTGGTGTTGGTAAAAGTACCAATCCACTATGTTGTATACCTTGGATAGCTGCAAAATCCTCTGCATCTCATCAATCAGTCTTGGAGGAGGCGAGCTTAAGAATAAAGACATGGCTGGGTGGATGAAGAGGTCTATGAACTCATAGTAGGTATATGGAGAGTAGGTCCTACTATGAAACACTGAGGTCCAGTACACCACTGACCTTGGATTGCCTTCTGCATCTGTTCTCTTAATATCAAAGGAGAACTTCTCATGTTGATAATACAGGATGAGGTGGTAGATGTAGGAGGTGTATCTGAACACCTTCTCTCTGGACAGGTTCAAGAACTGCTCATGCATCTTATCTGAAATGTATGTGGCATAGTCATAATAGATTGGACTCTTGCCAGGGGAGAACATAGTCATCATTACTAGTACAATTTTATCAATAAATTCCAGTGACTTGTACCCCAAAATGCAACTAATCATGTATGCAATATCTACACCCAGTTGATTGAGGTAGCCATCAAAAATAGGAGGGTGCAGCACAATGTCAGAGTTTGTAATGAACAATTGGTTGAGCTTTAGGATCTGTGCATCTGTTAGTATCTTAGCTCCTTGGTTGATCAAATCCATTAGAGACAAGGGGACCAATTTCTTCTGGGTCTTGAACTGCAGCATCTCTCTAATGGCCTCAGGGGTCATATAGAATACCACTGAGCCTGTAGGGTCAAGCACAGCCCTTTCCATGGGGTCATAGCAAACAGCACATAGATGAATCAGGTCAGGGAATTGGTTGACCTGAGGGAGCTTGAATATTGGGAGGAAGGAATCCCAAATGCCTAGTATGTCTGTCCCATCCTTATGGTTGGCCTTAAGCTCATCCAGTAGTTGAAGGTGGAACTTGCATTTTGATGGAGAGTCCTCTGAGATTTGGTAGTCCAGGTCCGCCAAATCTTGCCATTGCAGCTATCTCTGAGGGGCATTTAAGGGAGCAATATTGAGGGCAATTGGTGCAACTGGAGTCTCCATGGTCACTTGGATTATGTTTTGTGAATGAACTGCTGTTTCTTAGGCCGGAAGAACACTGCCTGATTGAAGAGGAAAATTGAAAAATGCAGGGTAACAGGGCAAGTCTGTAACAATTGAAATACTGTATTAGTCTTTTAAGAAGGAAAAGATTAGTCTTTAACATACCTTTCTCAGCAATTGAGTGCAGGTTTCGGGTTTTAGTTCACAACTGCGCGAATGAGGAATGTCGGTTTTTCACTGAAATTTCAGTCTAAGTGGCTCGGCTAGTGAATTTCGACCGTTAACCTTTCAATAGGGAGCTGGGTGCAGGCAATTTTCTGGTGAATTTACGCGTTTTCTGTGCTTAAAGTGTTTTTTAGCATTTACAGAGAAAAACCAGGTTTCAGAGAAGTTTGCACGGACAAATACCTGGTAAATTAATTGCCTGGGTCGGAAAAGAAGTTGGGCACGTGCGTTGGAGATCTCTTGTCTATTTCGAGCAGGTTGGTGATGTTTTGGTTGTAAAACACATGCAGAGGGCGCAACAATGTTTTTTGAAAAAAGTGTAAAAAACGCGCAAAATTTGACAAAATATGGCTTTTTCGGGTCATTGGCGCCTTTTTTAAATGACGTCAGCATGACGTCACCAGGTGGGTCCGTGTTGGATGACATCAGCATGACATCATCAGGTGACGTGGCAGCCTATGACTGGTCCACAGGGGCGGTGAGATGGCAGACAGGTGGACTAGTGGTGGGTGGGGCGCGCGGTCGTGGTGCTGATGCAGGCAGTGAGAGGGCGCTGACATTGGCAGACAGGTGGCGCGATATCGGACCACCTCCTATACGGCGAGGAATCTGTCAGAGGGGGCTCCGATGGATTTTGGAGGCGACGCGTGGACCCCGTATGACATCAACGTCTGATAGATATCGGACGATATCTATCGAACGTCGGGGCCACTCCGAAATTCGCGTGGACCGTTGGATTAAAAGACCTTGATCGGACGGTTATCGGGCACTTGAGTTGCACGGAGGATACGGTCATCGGGCGGGGATTAAATAATAATTTTCCTTGGAACTTGCGCCCGGCGGGACCCTTCGGAATATTAAAAAATTTAATGGTTTTGCAATGTATTTCTCCGTTAAATCATATATAGCCGCAAACTTTGGAAAAATGTCGGAAACTATGGTTTATAAATGATTTATTTGCAAAATCGCTCAGGGTATCAAAAACTTAGGATAAGCGGGTTTTCAATGAAATTTTCATACAAAAAGCGGAAAATGGGTCCCGACCTTGGGATAAGGCGGGGAAAGTGGGTTTTATATGTATTTTTTGCTTTTGAGCGGGCATAAGGGTGCAAAAGGGGCTTTTCCAAGGTTTTTAGGCAAAGTGAAGGATTGATTAGGCCAATGAGTTCTGGGAAGATAAGAGGTTAGGCTTGGGTTCTTGAGCTTAACCAGGTGTTAATTCAATTCCCTAGTAGTAAAACATATGGCTATAGTGCCAAGGAGGGGGTATTTATACAATGCTTAGGATTTATACACCATGGTGTTATAGTAGTAGGGAAAGGGAAGCATAGGGAGATAGATAATAAAGGTTAGAGGTTAATATGGAGGGAGAAGGTGAATAAAGAGTGATATTACTAAGTTTTCTTGAAAACAACTTAGTTTAAAGAGTAGAGCAAAATGAAAAGAACTTTACACAGGAAATGTGGCCTCTAAAGGCCATAAGGACCAACATAAAACCTTGAATCTCTCTTATAAGCACATTTTGTGAAGGGAGGTTAGTAATGAGTGATGAATCAGGAAAAAGGGAAGTTAGACATGCTTCATTATGTTGTTTTCCTTGTATTTGACTGACAAAGTTCCAGCTTGGAAGGAACACCACTTCTGCAACCCCATCTACCTACCCAACTATTTTGCCTAGCATTTTTTGTTTCTTCTTGGAGGGTGCACTTGGACTTGCAGACCCTTTATGTGCCCTTTCTTTTCCATTGGCTTTTTCCTTTGATTT
>APFE031649385.1:13024-68059 GCA_000404065.3 Pinus taeda | reverse complement strand
GTTTCCCCCTTGAAGAGGCTGAATTCTAAGGCATTGATCTATCTTTTCTATCTTTTCTTGAGCTGGTTTCATAATAGAATGTAGAGAAATTCTCATGAAAAACCTCAGTTGCATGCACAACAATGAGAAGATTTGACTAGTTGCTCACACAACATAGCAAGAGAGTGGCTGGAGCTCTTCAAGTTATCCCACATGCTTGGTCCCATGCGATTGGGGCTAAGGATGTAGAAAACCGATGGATATTTAGTCCATAACCTTTGTCAACTAATGGAACACCTTCTTCAAGATCTAAACACTCCTGCAAGCCACTTTGATAAGTTTGAAACTAATGAATGGGCTAAGAACGAGTCAATGACATGAAAGGCCTATTATTTCAGTCTCAACGCTAAGATCAACACCTCCATCTTCTCAAGAAATAGCCACAACATCTCTAAACACTTGTTGTACAGGCTACAACCACCCTCCAAAATTTTGGTCGCATACTAATTTCAAAGCCAACCTTAGATCCTGCGATTGATCATCCTTGGTAGCTTGTTGGTAATGCTCCCCTTCTTGATCTTAAGAGTTGTCTGTGCTCCCATATTTATGTAGCTTGTGTCATCTTTGGGCATAAGCGTTCTTGTTTTTCATGAAAAGGGAATTATGTTTTGCTTCAAGGGATAGCATGTGCATATGAGTGGTCCTCATCACATAAACATGTTTCACTTTCACTTCACGCAATCTTGTCACGAAGGTTGTTGCATCAAGAAAAGTATGTCTTATGAATTTTGGATGGTCTACATTGTGTCATTAAGTGTCCGTGTATGATCAAAGTCAAGTCCTATCATGTTTACATATGTTTCACTGATCTCAAACTTAGCCATTTTCTTGAGAAACCTAGTATCATCTATCTTCCCTAAGTTGTACACTTTGCTTCAACAACCATCAAGATTCCTCCCTTTCCTACTGAAACCCCGTAGTGCATAGAGACATAAACCTCCCTTGCTTACCAAAACTCTGCGGCCTACAAAGACAACAACCTCCCTTGCTTGGTGAAACATTGCATCCCACAAAGACACCAACAACCAATACTCTCAAAAAATAAGCAAAGCAGACAAGCATCGAACACTTCTCTCTAGAAATATGCAGAGCAGTCGAGCTGAACTACACTTAGAAATTTCACAGCGGTATCCTCCCAGGATTCCCATCCCCCAGCAGTGTTCTGTGCTTCAAATTGTGCCACATTGTTCAAGCTATCCTAAATATCTTGCATGTAGAAACTGTGCAAAAGGGCCCCGCAGGGTCTCATTCTAGTAGTAGTCATTGTTCACTGAAATTGCACAGATCTACCTCTCAATGACTATAGCAGAAGGTGAAATGTTGAGATCACTGCCAAGCAGTTGAGGAGAAGGACCAAGGAACCAAGTAATGTAAAAAATCAAGACCGCATGGAAACTCGGCCGGATGCATGATCAGCTTGAGGGTAAGTATGATAAGTAAAAACACCATTCGAAGTACAACTCTTAGTTGATTTTGAAGGACTGCTTTACATTGTCATATCATCCTCTCCTTAGTAGCATGGATGTGCGCAAACACAAAAATTTATTTTATGTGTTTCTTCTACATGTCTTGTTTCCTTTTCACTTGTTCGACCAACTATCATCTTCTACATGTTTATTATTATGTCATGCTTACGACACACTCATTCTGGTGATGCCAAAGGTTACTTTAGAGTTGTTTTCACTATGTAAACATTTATCGCACTCACACACAATGTTGTGAGTACTGTTATGCAAGTGTCTATATGAAGCGTCGGACTTGTAGCTTTCACCATTTAACGATCCCACCATTAGTCACATTGAGCATGTTGTCTTTTCACTTTGAGGTGTCTTGTTGTCGAGTCGTGTCGTGTGTGTGTTCTCAAGGTCATTTATGCACATGCTCACTTGCTCACACACTTAGTCATTTTAATAAAACTTTGTTGATCGGACCAACCCAAAATAGTCGTACCTTCATTGAGTTGCAAATGCACAGTATCCTCCCTTAGTGATCATGTACTTCTACCCAGAATTGTGTAGAGATTGAGGCTACCTCCCAGGAAGTCTGCACTATGCAACCCTCGAATCAAATCGACTAAATGTCACCTAGAACAACACATAATTTTCTTAGCAAGTCATCTCAATCTGCATTGCCCTCAAGAAAATCTACCAAGCCTCTAACTGGTAAAAGAGAGAGCTTGACTAGGAAGTGACCCCGAGCTTCACTCCTCAAAAAAATTACACAGAATTTTCTAATGTGCCCACCTCCACTGACTGAAGGAATTCCATAGACATGCCTGATAGGCACCTGATGCATGTCACTACATTGTCCTCAAAAAATTTATAGTTCTTTCATCTCGTCACCTAGTGGGTTGACCTATTGCTCCTCCTAAAAGTTGTGTAATTTTCATGGGTTGTCTCCTAATTGCCCGACATCCCGCTCAGCCCAGAAATTGTATAGAGGTGTCCTGCAAGCCAACCACCCAGCTTTGAATAGTTTTTTCCAGTGAGCTCCCATAGCCTGCTGCCAGCCTTCCCAAAGAATCTGCACATTTTGACTACAAGTGTCACCCCCTCACTTGTTGCATGCATTGTCTCACTAGAAAAATTGCATAGATTTCCCCTCTGGTCGAGCCAAATTCCACAGAAATTCATTCTTGATCCAAACTACCCATCTCAGCCTCCCAGTGACCTCTGCATAATTTCCATTGACAGTGCCCATATCCTTCACCCCGGCCTGTAATCTGATCTATGTGGCTTCAAAGCCTTGTCTCCTGTCTCAGTCACCTGCACCCAAAAATGAAAGATTATGCATTATGGAAGACTAGGCAATTTTTGGATTTGATGGCATCTCGTCACGAGTGACTACAGAGAAAGGTATATGGATGAGGCATGGAATGACAGTGAACTAGATGAATAATGAGTGCATGCTAAAAGACTTGTTCGTGAACGGATGAACACATTGAGCATGCCAACTACAAGAAAAGGAGAGACATGCACGTGAAGCACGAAGAAAACACCATGACCATTGAAGACTTCACACACCTGGTCATGCAGAGATGAATTTATGATACACGAAGAGCATACTCATCATTGAGCAACACTACAACTCAACATGGACACCACCATTAGCATGAACATACTACCACTGTCGTGTCGAGTCATGTCATGCGTCATCTCAACCACACCACTACTATGGGCCATATTGTTTTAATCAATGTAATATAACAAGCAAGTCCAAGAGACCCACATGAAGAGTCATGTAAAGTTGAAAAGTCATTTAAGTCAGACAATCATTGTCAGACTAGGATGTAACTCCTCAAATCAGAACTCGATTATTCATTCAGGTTGTTCATTATTATATACAAGAGGGAGTGACTATTTGGTTCATGTCTCGGTGTCTCTCTATCTTCTCTATTATTTATTTACATTAATTATAGTTGTGCACCCAATCCTTCTGATTAGGTGTCAACATTCCCCCCCTTAATCTGAAGCGATGTTGGTGAGTCCAAGCATCGTTTTGAATCATTCAAGCTTTTCTCTTCCAAGTGCCTTGGTGAAGATGTCTGCAATTTTCTCATTAGTAGAACAATGGCGGAGATGGATTGTTTTGGCCTCGACATGATGTTGAATCAAATGATATTTAGTATTTATGTGCTTTGTTCGATCATGGAACTTTGGGTTCTTGGCCAAATTTATTGCAGAGGTATTGTCAATCATGACTGGAGTTGATTGCACTTGTTTTACCTGCAAATCTTCAAGAATTTTGCTAAGCCACACAATTTCTTTGTTTCCTCAACTACTACCACATATTCAGCATCTGTTGTGGAATTTGATGGAGCTAATTGTTTGTGTGATCTCTAGGAGATAGCTCTTGATCCAAGACTCAAAGCATAACCTGAAGTAGATACCCCAGTTTCTTTGTCTCCATCAAAGTCTGAATCAGAGTATCCAATCAAGCTGAAGTCACCCACCTATGTATACTTGACTCCAAAGTCTTGAGTTCCACTCAAGTACTTTAGAACTCTTTTTGCAGTAGACCAATGTCCCTCACAAGGCTTTTGCATAAATCTGGAGAGAATTCCAACAGCAAATGAAATGTCTAGTCTGGTAGTAGTTATGTAGTTGAGACTTCCTACAATTTGTCTATACTTTGATGCATCCTCAAATTCTTTTCCTTCAATGGATGTGAGTTTTAAGTTTTGTTCCATTGTAGTACTCAAAGGATTGCATTCATTCATGCCAAACCTATTCAACAAATCTCCAATGTACTTATTTTTAGAAATGAATATGGACTTCAGATGTTGAGTTACTTCAATCCCAAGATAGTAATGAACATAGCCCAAATCAGTCATTTTAAAAGCCTTCTTCAATTCCTTCTTTATGGATGCAATGTAGTTTTCATTGTTCCCTGTTATGAAAAGATCATCTACATATACAACAAGATATACAATTGTTTTTCCAACATTCTTGACAAACAAAGTTGCATCATCAAGAACATAATGTTTGAAATTGAGTTTCAGAAGATGCTCAGTCAGTTTTTCATACAAGGCCCGTGATTCTTGTTTGAGGCCATACAAAGATTTCACAAGTTTGCATACTTTATATTCATGTCCTTTCACAACAAATCCTTTAGGCTGGGACATAAAAACATTTTCTTTTGGATCTCCATTCAAGAAAGCAATTTTTACATCCATTTTATGGACTTTCCAACCATTCTGAGCTACTAGGGAAAAGAGTGTCTAGATGGTAGCACATTTTGCTATGGGGGGGAAAGTTTCCTCATAATCGACTCCCTCTTTCTATGAAAAACCTTTTGCCACAAGCCTGACTTTGTGTTTCTCAAGCGAGAAATTAGTTTTACACTTGTTCTTGTAGACCCACTTGTAGCCAATTGGTTTGGTTCTCAATGGAGGATCAACCAGCTTCCAAGTGCCAGTCTTTATTAGGGCACCATACTCCTTTTGCATTGCTTCTTTCCATTCATCATGAGAAGCGACTTCTTTGAGGGAAGTTGGTTCAAAATCTATAGACAAATTGAATTCACAATCATAAGAAACATCAATATTAATAGGTGAATCGTAGTTATCTACATCACCTTCATTTTTCTAGTTTGAATTTCTAGTTCCTGTCTTTCCAACCTCATCAGGATGAACAGATTCAAGTGTCTTTGTCAGCCATTTTGAGGGACCCTTCTCAGATGGTCTAGGTTGCTCTATTGATTGAGTTGGGACTGAATAAAGATTGAGTCTCCCAATTTTGTCAATCACATCACTCAAAGTATCATCCATTGTTGGAGTTTCATGCAGGGGAGAGAGTGCTTCAGAAGAAGATTCCACAGGTTGATCTAGTATAGGAATCCCCCATTGAATATTTGGAATTTGATTATCAAGTTATTCAAATGATTTTGCATTTGTGCATTTATCCAAGAGATCAATTTGCTGCTCAATAACATTGTCAATTTTCGATGATTCAAGAAAGATTACATCTCTAGATACAACAAAATTTTTGTTGACTTCATCATAAAGACGGTATGCTTTGGAAGTGTTTGAATACCCCAGGAAGATACACTTACAACTTCTTGCCCCAAGTTTCTTTCTATGTACCTTTGGTATCAAGGCATAATAGGTGGAACCAAAGACCCTAAGATGTTTTACCAAAGGAAGGTTGAAATATACTCGAGGGGATGACGTTGGATAAGTCGATACACAAACGCAAATTGGGTAGGCAGTTCAGGGGTCAAGTAAATTACCTTTGGGTATTGCTTCAGTGTTGGATCAGGGATGGTTTCTTGTTGTAGCAGGAAGAAAAATTCAGTAGCACTGATCTCTGCAGAAGCAGATTATAGTGCCCATACCACATTTCATAAGGAGTATTGTTTCTAATAGCATTAGATGGACATCTATTTTTTATATATACAACACATAGAACTGCATCAACCCAAAACATCATTTTTACATTTTTGAATAACATCCTGGAGCATACCATATTTAAGATTATCCTATTCATTCTTTTAGCTACTCTATTTTGTTGGGGATTATAAGGCACGGTTGTTTGATGTTTGATCCCATGTTGGTGAAGATAGTTTTAAAATTCATTTGAAGTGTATTCTTTTCCATTATCAATGCGAATAGAGCTAATATGATATTGTGCATTATTTTCAATCCATGCATGAATGTTCTTGAATGTTTTAAAAGCATCAGATTTGTTCCTCAATAAATAAACCCAACACATTCTCGTGTAGTCATCAATAAATGTCATCATATATTTATTTCCATTTGCAGAAAAGATAGGCATTGGAAACATAAATTTGAATGAATGAGTTCAAGTTTTCTATGTGCTTTAGAGTGTGAATCATGAAAGGACTGTTTGTTATGCTTTTTTAGAATGCAAGCATCACATTGCTTAAGCTTCCTAGGAATTGTAGGCAAACCAGTAGCACCATTTTTATTCAACAAGCAGCGGCTGTCATAGTTCAAATGTCCAAATCTAGCATGCCATAATAGACTTGAAGGAAGTGTAGCTTCTTAATAATGAGAATTGTATGAGAAATTTTGTGCAAGAGTAAAGGTACCATGCAGCTTGATAAGCCTTTCTTCTTCTATCCCCATCATGACAAGTGAGTGGTCATATGCTTTTCTCACCAAGGACAACAAGTTTCTCTTCAGCTGTGGGAGATATAGAACATGATGCAGAAGAAAGTTTGGAAGACTAGGTAATTTAAGCTTGATTGTGCCAAGCCCTGACAACTTTAGTTTTGATTGGTTCTACAAAGTATACTTCTCCATCAAAATTGTCAGTAAATTTTTCAAAAAAATGTTTTCTATAAGTCATGTGGCTAGTTTCTCCTCAATCAAGAAAACAATCATTTTTTGAAGAAGCAAGCGAAGCATTAGATAAGTCCTCATTTACTCCAATATTACTTTGTGCCACAACATAGTGAGTAGATTCAAGTGCTTTACCTTTGTCTTTTTCATTAATTTTACCTTTGGGTTTGTTTCTTTGTTGCTCAATTTTGTCCCAAGGTAACTTGCATGTGGATGCATCATGTGATCGATCTCTTTGGTAGCGTATGCAGTGCAAATCTGACTTCTCTCCTTGAGAGTGTCTACCCCCCTGCCTCAAAAATATCTTCCTCTTCCTCCTTGACCACCTCTTCCTCTGGAAGAATCTAGGGGAAGATTCTTTTCTTTATGAGCAAGGAACACAACCTCTTCAGAAGATTTAGGGGTTATCTTCTTCCCAAAATCTTTCTCTCTTTCAACAAATTTTTTCACAAGGGAGTCAAAGGTAATATCTTTGAGATTTCCATTTTCTTGCAATGAATCAAGATAATTGGAGTAATTAGGAGAAAGTTCCTTGAGAGAAGATATCAGAGGAATATCCAATTCAACATTAGTGACCTTGATATCATGCATTATAGATTTTACTCCAGATTCAAGAGAAAGAGGATCATTATCTTTTAATTCAATGGTGAAGGGTTTAATCATGATTTGAACAACTTCAAGTGCAGAGTGTGAGTCATAGAGTTCCTTCAGCTTTTGTAAGGCTTCAATTGCATTTGAAAACGACAAAATATGTTGACTCACCTCTTCACCTATGGATGCTGCAATCAATGCATAGGCCCTACTATTCCTATTTTCTCCAATTACGATATCCTTGTTTGAGGTAGGTTGTTTTGGTGCTTTGTCTCCTTCTCCAACACACACTCCTTTCCACAACTCATTGAAAAAGAGATCGTGTTTTGTCTTCCAGGACCACTCTGGATAGTTCTCCTTTCTAGTGAGAACTATTCCCAAAATCGAAATGATTGAATGCATATCATTATACCAACAATGTTCAACCTAGTATCACCTTCTTTCACCCGTATACTAGAGTTTGATGTTAAGAGATGAATGGTAGAGAGTTGAATGATGGAGATGAGTTTTCGTTCAAGCGGAAAGGAATCCAGAGAGTCGTCGAACTGTCGATGGTAGAAGATCAATGGTGATCTAAAGTGAATCAAGTTGGGGCATTAACCAATATGAATGGTGGTTTTAATGTGATAAGTGGGATTTTAGGCGGATGGAAAATGGTAAAGGGTATCAGAGGAGGAGGTAACTCCTCAAATTAGAACTCTCTTATTCATTTAGGTTGTTCATTATTATATACAAGAGGGAGTGACTTTTCAGTTCATCTCCCGATGCAATCCAGGTGGATATTGGTGGCCACCCACTTATTCCACTTCGAGCCCCACTAGTGCTTCTTTCATTTTTTCAGTGTCCTTAATTATAGCACAATTTACTATTTTTAGTAGTTTTTCGGGTCCTAAACTTTCGGAGCGGTTTTGAGGCCCTAAACGATTGCCAGTGAGTTTCTATCCAAAATCATCTTTTCTGTCGTAGTCCTTAGAGAGATCTTTCCAACGGGCTGTCATGTGCGTCAAACAAAGATAATATGACCAATTCGCGATCCCGGGAAGTTGGTTGTCCAACTCACCCCAACGGGGCCCACAAACTCTTGGTGTTACATCTCCTCGGGTTACGGTTTTGGTTGTGTCGGGTTTTCTCTTATTGTTCAATAATAAAAAGGCCCTTGAGCCTTATTATAAGATAGTTTAGAGGCATGTAGTCGCCACATCTCTTCTCAGAGATAAGCTACCATCGCCCTAGGTTGTTATTTGCATTCCTATTTGTAAGCATATTTCGGTATTTTACATTAATGAAATGAAGTATTATTTCCACTGCATCTCTATGTTTATGGTTATCTCTATAATTTGTTGCGTTCCTGTTTAAATTTGGATCACGATGACTCTCTATCTCCTCTATTAATTATATACATTAATTACGGTTGTTCACCCAATCCTTCTGATTAGGTGTCAACAATCATGAGGGAATTCAAATAGTTAGAAGAGTCAATTTCAGCCTTGGCTATATATACCCCTCATTGGTACGTGCAAGGGACTTTTCACCTTGGCTCCTCCCACATAGCCATGAGATTTTGTAACCTTTTCTTTGACAAGTGTGCAATAACTCCAATGCCCCTCTATCGGGGTTAGTGATGTAATGGTGTACAAATCTATCTTTGAACTTTCTCTTAATTCAAAAGCTTGTTAATAGGTTAGCATGTTTTCACACATTTATTATATTCATTTGTAAGACTAATCTTTAAACACTTGTAATGCATGTTGATTTTACCTATATTAAGACAATTGAACTATTTTGGTTCTTTTTGTACATATGCTATGGTAAATTTGTTGTATCGGTTTCTAACATTGTCTCGTGCATGTGGACTATCATGCTTAACACTCGATAGATTCATTCTTGTACACTTAGTATAATGCTCATCGCACTCTTGTGGACTATTTTTTTGGGTGTTGTACATGCTATATGTTCACCTTATGTGTGTCACTATAGCATCCATGTGGAGTACTCTACTGGAAGTTGCGCATGTCTTATTGTGTTGTGCGTCTCTAGCATAGTTGGGACTATTCGCTTTCAAATTAAGGCACACTTCCAACTTCTCCCTCTACAATAGAAGAAATTTGACTCAAGGGACACTAAGAACTCACCAAGCACACAAATCTCACTGTTCGAAGACAAAGTAAACCACTCTCATGTGCTAACAAGTAAGGGCTAAGACAAATATTTAAGATAATGGTAACTAGGCCATTGTATCAAATGGGACTCCCATGCCAAAAGGTGTGAGGTCTAGTTTGGACTTCATACAAGGGAGATCCCATGAATGTTGGTGGGTCTAGGAGTGTCAACATTTGTAACGCTAAAGGGAGGGCCAAATAACAAGCTGAGTCCTCACAATATGTTTTGAATCTCCACATACTTATCATGACTAAACACATAATTTCTCTTCCAGAGTGTATGTCTTATGGAAATGAATGTGAAATATTGGAAGAGCTTTGGAATAAATTTTCACGCAAAACATGCAATTGTGGAAGCAAAGTAGCCTTGGTTAGACATGTTATTGGCATTGTAGGCTCTCGTGAAAGGCATGAATTCTTTAAAATTTGCATGACTTGTGCATTGTTTTCGTACACGCTTCGAGAGAACCCACTACATTGGTATACGACGCTATCTGAAAAGTATATTCATTATTTCCATCATGTGATCATAGAGATAGATCATGACTTCAATCATTTTGACTGTAAAGTACTCAACATAGAAATTCTAAATTATGGAAAGCACATGATGAATCTGTTGAACAATTTTACATGCTCTTTTGTAATATTTCATATCAATTTACTGAAGATGAAATTTATTGGGAATTCATCAATGGAATATTTAACTATCTTCTTCACATATCTGCAAATATGAAATTCTTGGAATCATTTGAACCCCTTCCAACACACCCCAATGTTAGAGATACCAAATCTAAGACAGGCAAGGTCACTGTCACAAGTGATTGTCCCTCTTCTTCTCATCAAATAGTTGTAGCTCTGCAGTGTGAGGTGGGAGAAGGTGCGTGCACATATGTTGAAATGCCATATCCTCCTACCCCACATGCTCTTGATATCTGCACAGATTCAACTTGGAATCCTGCTAGTTGTCATGTGGACTTGTTAACTCAAACCTCTTCCCCATGTTTTGTTGATTCTCCAGATTCTACTATCTTTTGTTCATCCACCATCCATCACTTCATATTTAAGAGAAGATTCTAAAGTTCAAGGATTGGAAGATCACATCGAGCATCAACAACAAGCTCTCCAACTCTTAAAGCATAACCTCACTTTGGCATGGAATAGAATTAAACAACAAGCATATCGACCTCGAAGTGAAAGAAGTTTTGATGTAGGTGACTGTGTATTCCTATGGCTACAACCATATAAACAAATTTCCGTAAAGAAGATAAGAATGATAATAAATTATGACCAAATAATTATTTTTCATACAAGGTGTTGCAAAAGATTGTTACTATGGCATACAAATTGGAGCTTCTTGCAGCTCCCCAAGTGCACCTAGCTTTCCATGTTTCATGCTTAAAGAAGGTTATAGGTGATAAGCTCCCAGATCAAACAATATTTCCAGAACTCAACGAGGAAGGAAAAATCATATTGGAACTTGAAGTAGTCATAGAAGAAAGAACTCAACAATTACAAAATTGACCAATTTTAGAGTATCTCATCAAGTGGAAGAACTTATCCACTGAAGCTTCGACATGGGAGGACGAGAATTTTATACAGAAGCATCCATAACCACTCAAGCATTGAGGAAAGCACTTTTTTGAAGGAGAGGGGCATGTTGGGTCCCTATAATACTAGTGATTTCCCCATTACTATTTCCATTGTATCCCTTATTATTATTTTTGTGCCCCTATTGTCCCCATATTGTTATTATTATGTCCCATAGAAGCCCATTATTGTTATTGTTGTCTCTTATATTATTATTGTTATGTCGGCTATAATTCGATTGTGACCCCTTAGAACCCTATATATAGAAAGAACATTTTGTCATTTGTATCATCAAATAATTGTTCATTTGGTTAATGTAAAGGAGGTTTCCCCCTTGAAGAGGCTGATTTTGAAGTCATTATCTTTTCTTCTATTTGTGAGCTAGTTGCATAAAAAATTGCTTCACCCTTCAATTTCTAAAAATCGATCTCCAAATCCTTATACTACTTCCTCATTCCATTTTCTATTTTCCTTCCTTCTTCTAGCTACGTTTTCATATCTGAAATTTCTTCATTGAAGGCACACATTTTTTCATAAAAAATTTGTAGCAGCATTCATTCATCTTTACTTTCAGTTGTGAGTCTTTTGATTTCTGCTTCTAGGGCCATTATCTTGGATTTCTCATAATATTTTCAATCACTAGATGTTTCATCTTATTCTTGGGAGGATGATTGATTTGTTACTGGAATAAAAGCATAATCCTTTGCATTTTTCTCCATTTCTGAAAAATGCAATTTTCCTCCAAGATACAAATTCGGCAACCTATCCAACATTTCCTTGCTTATCTCACATTGTGTCACATACATGTTAATATATTTTTAGATGCTATTTAAAATAATATTTTTAGCTAAATCAATAGATTCTTCTTAAACTCCATACTCAACCGATATAAAAATATCTTCATCAACAGAGAACAATTATGAATCCAAATTCACTCTTGAAGTTGAAAATTTTTCCTTTGTGAACTAATGGAATACCTTGCTAATCCATTTCATAAAATTTTCAAAAATTCGGCCAAAATCTCCAAGATACACTCTCCAATGATCAAGTTTCACCCGAGAGCCCCTCTTTGATACCAATTGTTGGAAACTGGGTGACTACTGAGAGGGTGGTTTATATCAGTAGCAAGAGAACATATAAAAATTTTCTCCAAATTATTCATATTTTACCATGCACAAAATGAAAAAAAAAACATAGATCAAAGCATCAAACTAAAGATGCAACCATAAAATCAGTCAACATAATGGACATGAGTATCTCTCGTAGAAAACCATTTCCTAAGAAAAAATCACCCTACTATTGTTGCATTTCTCAATATATATTAATAATTGTTGAAATGTTTTTTCATGGATCAGCTTACTCCCATAAGTTAGAAGACTTGACTTCTTTCACAGTATGTTGGCACCTATCATACATGAAACTTTTATCTCACATATCTATGGACTACCATCTGCTTAAGGACACCATGATCAATGATCCTTGCCTAGTTACTCCTAAACTAACAATCGACTCTACAGACTGTGATCTACCAATAGCTATCATGACCAACGATCCTCGCCTAGTTTCTGTTGAACTATCCAACCACCATTGCTTGGATAAATCTCTTCCTTCTACCGAATCTACCAAGTCACTATCTACTTTGAATCCTCCATGCTTGCACTTCCTCCATGTGAGGCTCATTTCACAATATTTTAGACTAGACTCCCAATCAATTCAACGTGATCATCACAACAACACCACAGTTCTGAATCAAAATATCCAACAAAAATGGAAGAAGAAAATAGGAGAAAAAAATCTCCAGAATCAAACTAGCTGCCACACAATCTCACTACTCAAATTCACATATATCAACACCTCACTCGCTACATATAATGAATGAAATAAAATTCAGTTATCTAGTGCCACAACTGTAAACTGTTTGATAAAATATTCATATACAAATGACACAAATTGCAATCTCTTCTCCGATCTCACACTCACATCACACACACAACTCATCCAACCAAACTATCATTGAGTTATCTCCAATATATAGTTGAGTTGAGGTGCTCAACTCAATAATTACTCAACTATTCAGCTTCACAACTCTATTCATATGATTGATTTGATCTAGATTCATCTCATTGACTCAATCAACCACTAAATCCACTAGAATTTTTGATATTTTCAACTTTAATAATATTCTAGAGGTCCCATTAATTTTTCCGACCATAAACCGAAAACTTTCGAAGAAGAATGTCACCACAACACAAAAATTAGCTTATTAATGCAAGGAATGTAGAGAAATTCTTATGAAAAACCTCAGTTGCATGCACACCAATGAGTAGATTTGATTGGTTGCTCACACAACATAGCAAGAGAGTGGCTGGAGCTCTTCAACTTCTCCCACATGCTTGGCCCCATGCGATTAGGGCTAAGGATGTAGAAAACTGATGGATATTTAGTCCATAACCTTTGTCAACTAATGGAACACCTTCTTCAGGATATAAACACTCCTGCAAGCCACTTTGATAAGTTTGAAACTAATGAATAGGCTAAGAATGAGTCAATGACATGAAAGACCTATTATTTCATTCTCAACGCCAAGATCAACACCTCCATCTTCTCAAGCAACAACCACAACATCTATAAACACTTGTTGTACAGGCTACAACCACCCTCCAAAATTTTGGTCGCATACTAATTTCAAAGCCAACATTAGATCTTGCGATTGATCACCCTTGGTAACCTGTTGGTAAGATGATGATTTCGAGCTCCCCTTCTTGATCTGAAGAGTTGTCCGTGCTCCCATATTTATGTAGCATGTGTCATCTTTGGGCATAGGCGTTCTTGTTTTTCATGAAAAGGGAATTTTGTTTTGCTTCAAGGTATAGCATGTGCGTATGAGTGGTCATCATCACATAAACATGTTTCACTTTCACTTCACGCAATATTGTCACGAAGGTTGTTGCATCAAGAAAAGTATGTCTTATCCATTTTGGATGGTCTACTTTGTGTCATTAAGTGTTCTTGTGTGATCACAGTCAAGTCCTATCATGTTTACATATGTTTCATTGATCTCAAACTTAGCCATTTTCTTGAGCAACCTAGTCTCATCTATCTTCCCTAAGTTGTACGCTTTGCTTCTACAACCATCAAGATTCCTTCCTTTCCTACTGAAACCCCGTAGTTCATAGAGACACAAACCTCCCTTGCTTACCAAAAATCTGCGGCCTGCAAAGACACCAACCTCCCTTGCTTGGTGAAACCTTGCATCCCCCAAAGACACCAACCAACAATACTCTCAAAAAATAGACAGATCAGACAAGCATCGAACACTTCTCTCTAGAAATATGCAGAGCAGTCGAGCTGAACTACACTCAGAAATGGCACAGCGGTATCCTCCCAGGATTCCCATCCTACAGCAGTGTCCTGTGCTTCAAAACTATGCCACATTGTTCAAGCTATCCTATCTATCTTCCATGTAGAAACTATGCAAAAGGGCCTCCGAGGGTCTCATTCTTGTAGTAGTCATTGTTCACTAAAATTGCGCAGATCTACCTCTCAATGACTATAGCAAAATGTGAAATGTTGAGATCACTCCCACGCAGTTGAGGAGAAGGACCAAGGAACCAAGTAATGGAAAAAATCAAGACTGCATGGAAACTCCGCCGGATGCATGATCAGCTTGAGGGTAAGTATGATAAGTAAAAACACCTTTCGAAGTACACCTCTTAGTTGCTTTTGAAGGACTTCTTTACATTGTCATATCATCCTCTCCTTAGTAACATGCATGTGCGCAAACACAAAAATTTATTTTATGTGTTTTTTATACATGTCATGTTTCATTTTCACTTGTTCAACCAACTGTCATCTTCTACATGTTTATTGTTATGTCATGCTTATGACACACTCATTCTGGGGATGTCAAAGGTTACTATAGAGTTGCTTTCACTATGTAAACTTTTATCTCACTCACACACAATGTTGTGAGTACTATCATGCAAGTGTCACCACATTCATCAAAGTGTCTATATGAAGCATCGCACTTGTAGCTTTCACCATTTAACGATCCCAGCATTAGTAACATTGAGCATGTTGTCTTTTTAGTTTGAGGTGTCTTGTTGTCCAGTCGTGTTGTGTGTGTGTTCTCAAGGTCGTTTATGCACATGTTCACTCGCTCACACACTTAGTCATTTTAATAAAACTCTGTTGATCTGACCAACCCCAAATAGTCGTACCTTCATTGAGCTGCAAATGCATCGTATCCTCCCATAGTGATCTTGTACTTCTACCCAGAATTGTGTAGATATTGAGGCTACCTCCCAGGAAGACTGCACTATGCAACCATCAAATCAACTTGACTAAATGTCACCTAGAACAACACATAATTTTCTTAGCAACTCATCTCAATCTACATTGCCAGTAAGAAAATCTACCAAGCCTTTGACTGGTAAATGACAGAGCATGACCCGGAAGTGATCCCTAGCTTCACTCCTCAAAAAAATTGCACACAATTTTCTAATGTGCCCACCTCCACTAACTGAAGGAATTCCATAGACATTCCTGATAGGCACCTGATGCATGTCACTACATTGTCCTCGAAAAATTTATAGTTCTTTCATCTAGTCACCTAGTGGGTTGACCTATTGCTCCTTCTAAATGTTGTGTAATTTTCATGGGCTATCTTCTAGCTGCCCAACATCCTGCTAAGCCTAGAAATTGCATAGACGTGTCCTGCAGGCCAAACTCCCAGCTTTGAATTGTTTTTCCAGTGAGCTCCCATAGCCTGCTTCCAGCCTTCCAAAAGAATCTGCACATTTTGACTACAAGTGTCACCCCCTCACTTGCTGCATGCACTGTCTCACTGGAAAAATTGCATAGATTTCCCCTCTGGTCGAGCCAAATTCCACAAACATTCATTGTTGATCCAAACTACCCATCTCAGCCTCCTAGTTACCTCTGCATAATTTTCATTGACAGGGCCCGTATCCTTCATCCAGGCCTGAAATCTGATCTATGTGGTTTGAAAGCCTTGTCTCTTGTCTCAATCACCTACACCCAAAAATGAAATATTATGCATTATGGAAGACTAGGCGACTTTTGGATTTGATGTCATATCATCATGAGTGATTACGGAGATAGGTATATGGATGAGGCATGGAATGACGATTAACTAGATGAATACGGAGTGCATGCTAGAAGACTTGTTCGTGAATGGATGAACACATGGAGCATGCCAACTACAAGCAAAGGAGAGACATGCACGTGAAGCATGAAGAAAACACCATGACCATCGAAGACTTCGCACACCTGGTCATGTAGATATGAATTTATGATACACGAAGAGCATACTCATCACTGAGCAGCACTATAACTCAACATGGACACCACCATTAGCATGAACATACTACCACTGTCGTGTCGAGTCATGTCATGTGTCATCTCAACCACATCACTACTATGGGCCATATTGTTTTAATCAATGTAATGTAACAAGAAAGTCCAAGAGACCCACATGAAAAGTCATGTAAAGTTGAAAAGTCGTTTAAGTCAGACAATCATTGTCAGACTAGGAGGTAACTCCTCAAATCAGAACTCTATTATTCATTCAGGTTGTTCATTATTATATACAAGAGGGAGTGACTATTTGGTTCATCTCAGAGTGACTCTCTATATTCTCTATTAATTATTTACATTAATTATAGTTGTGCACCCAATCCTTTTGATTAGGTGTCAACATTCCCCCCCTTAATCTGAAGGGATGTTGGTGAGTCCAAGCACCGTTTTGAATCATTCAAGATTTTCTCTTCCAAGTGCTTTGGTGAAGATGTCTGCAATTTTCTCATTAGTAGAACAATGGTAGAGATGGATTGTATTGGCCTCAACATGATGTTGAATCAAATTATCTTTAGTATTGATGTGCTTTGTTCGATCATGGAACTTTGGGTTCTTGGCCAAATTTATTGCAAAGGTATTGTCAATCATGAGTTGAGTTGATTGCACTTGTTTTACCTGCAAATCTCCAAGAATTTTTCTAAGACACACAATTTCTTTGGTTTCCTCAACTATTACCACATATTCAACATCTATTGTGGAATTTTATGGAACTAATTGTTTGTGTGATCTCTAGGAGATAGCTCTTGATCCAAGACTCATAGCATAACCTAAATTAGATACCCCAGTTTCTTTGTCTCCATCGAAGTCTAAATTAGAGTATCCAATCAAGTTGAAGTCGCCCACCTCTGTATACTTCACTCCAAAGTCTTAAGTTCCCCTCAGGTACTTTATAACTCTTTTTTCAGTAGACCAATGTCCCTCACAAGGTTTTTGCATAAATCAAGAGAGGATTCCAAGAACAAACGAAATGTCTAGTCTGGTAGTAATTAGGTAGTTGAGACTTCCTACAAGTTGTCTATACTTCGTTGCATCCTCAAATTGTTTTCCTTCAATGGATGTGAGTTTTAAGTTTTATTCCATTGTAGTAGTTAGAGGATTGCGTTCATTCATGCCAAACCTATTCAACAAATCTCCAATGTACTTATTTTTAGAAATGAATATGGACTTCAGATGTTGAGTTACTTCAATCCAAAGATAGTAATGAACATAGCCCAAATCAGTCATTTCAAAACCCTTCTTCAATTCCTTCTTTATGGATGCAATGTAGTTTATATTATTCCCTGTTATTAAAAGATCATCTACATATAGAAAAAGATATACAATTGTTTTTCCAACCTTCTTGACAAACAAAATTGCATCATCAAGATCATAATGTTTGAAATTGAGTTTCAGAAGATGCTCAGTTAGTTTTTCGCATGAGGCTCGCGATTCTTGTTTGACACCATACAAGGATTTCACAAGTTTGCATACTTTATGTTCATGTCCTTTCACAACAAATCCTTCAAGCTGGGACATAAAAACATTTTCTTTTGGATCTCCATTCAAGAAAGAAATTTTTACATCCATTTGATGGACTTTCCAACCATTCTGAGCTGCTAGGTAAAATAGTGTCTAAATGGTAGCCCATTTTGCTATGGGGGGGAAAGTTTCCTCATAATCGACCCCCTCCTTCTATGAAAAACCTTTTGCCACAAGCCTGACTTTGTGCTTGTCAAGTGAGCCATCAGTTTTACATTTGTTCTTGTAGACCCACTTGCAGCCAATTGGTTTGGTTCTCAATGGAGGATCAACCAGCTTCCAAGTGCCATTCTTTATCAGGGCACCATACTCCTTTTGCATTGCTTCTTTCCATTCATCATGAGAAGTGACTTCTTTGAGGGAAGTTGGTTCAAAATCTATAGACAAATTGAATTTACAATCATAAGAAACATCCATATCAACAGGTGAATCGTAGTTATCTACATCACCTCCATTTTTCTAGTTTGAATTTCTAGTTCCTGTCTTTCCAACCTCATCAGGATGAATAGATTCAAGTGTCTTTGTCACCCACTTTGAGGGACCCTTCTTAGATGGTCTAGGTTGCTCTGTTGATTGAGTTGGGACTGAATCAAGATTGAGTCTCCCAATTTTGTCAATCACATCACTCAAAGTATAATCCATTGTTGGAGTTTCATGCAGGGGAGAGAGTGCTTCAGAAGAAGATTCCACGGGTTGATCTAGTATAGGAATCCCCCATTCAAGATGTGAAATCTGATTATGAAATTATTGAAATGATTTTGCATTTTTGCATTTATCCAAGAGATCAAGTTGTTGCTCAACAACATTGTCAATTTCGGATGATTCAAGAAAGATTACATCTCTAGATACAACAAACTTTTTGTTGACTTCATCATAAAGACGGTATGCTTTGGAAGTGTTTGAATACCCCAGGAAGATAGACTTACAACTTCTTGCACCAAGTTTGTTTCTATGTACCTTTGGTATCAAGGCATAACAGGTGGAACCAAAGACCCTGAGATGTTTTACCAAAGGAAGGTTGAAATATACTCGAGGGGATGACGTTGGATAAGTGGGTACACAAAAGCAGATTGGGTAGGCAGTTCAGTGGACAGGTAAATTACCTTTGGGTATTGCTTCAGTGTTGGATCAAGGATGGTTTCTTCATGTAGCAGGAAGAAAAAGTCAGTAGCATCAATCTATGCAGAAGCAGATTATAGTGCACATACCACATTTCATAAGGAGTATTGTTTCTAATAGCATTAGATGGACATCTATTTTTTATATATACAACACATAGAACTGCATCAACCCAAAATATCATTTTTACATTTTTGAATAATAGCCTAGATCGTACCATATTTAAGATTTTCCTATTCATTTTAGCTACTCTGTTTTGTTGGGGATTATAAGGCACAGTTGTTTGATGTTTGATCCCATGTTGGCGAAGATAGTTTTAAAATTATTTTGAAGTGTATTATTTTCCATTATCAATGCGAATAGAGCCAATATGAGATTGTGCATCATTTTCAATCCATGTATGAAAGTTATTGAATGTTTGAAAAGCATCATATTTGTTCCTCAATAAATAAACCCAACACATTCTGGTGTAGTCATCAATAAATGTCATCATATATTTATTTGCATTTGCAGAAGAGATAGGCATTAGACCACATAAATTTGAATGAATGAGTTCAAATTTTCTATGTGCTTTAGAGTGTGAATCATGGAAGGACTGTTTGCTATGCTTTTGTATAATATAAGCATCACATTGCTTAAGCTTCCTAGGAATTGTAGGCAAACTAGTAACACCATTTTTATTCAACAAGCATAGGCTGTCATAGTTCAAATGTCCAAATCTAGCATGACATAATAGACTTGAAGGAAGTGTAGCTTCTTCATAATGAGAATTGTATGAGAAAGTTTGTGCAAGAGCAAAGGTACCCTGCAGCTTGAGAAGCCTTTCTTCTTCTATCCCCATCATGACAAGTGAGTGGTCAAATGCTTTTCTCACCTCAAGATTTCCATCAAACAAATGAATGGAGTGACCTTGCTCGTGGATGTGGACCAAGGACAACAAGTTTCTCTTCAGCTGTGGGAGATATAGAACATGATGTAGAAGAAAGTTTGGAAGACCAGGCAATTTAAGCTTGATTGCGCCAAGCCCTGATGGCTTGAGTTTCGACTGGTCCTACAAAGTATACTGCTCCATAAAAATTATCTGTAAATTTTACGAAATTTTTTTTTCTATGAGTCATGTGGCAAGTTGCTCCTCAATCAAGCAAATAATCATTTTTCGAAGAACAAAGAAAAGCATTAAATAAGTCCTCATTTACTCCAATATTACTTTTTGCCACAACATAATGAGCAGATTCAGGTGTTTTACCTTTGTCTTTGTCATTAATTTTACCTTTGGGTTGGTTTCTTTGTTGCTCAATTTTGTCCCAAGGTAACTTGCATGTGGATGCATCATGTGATCCATCTCTTTCGTAGTGTATGCAGTGAAAAACAGACTTCTCTCCTTGAGAGTGTCTGCCCCCCCTGCCTATGAAATATCTTCCTCTTCCTCCTTGACCACCTCTTCCTCTGGAAGAATCTGGGGAAGATTCTTTTCTTTATGAGCAAGGCACACAACCTCTTCAGAAGATTTAGGGGGTTATCTTCTTCCCAAAATCTTTCTCTCTTTCAGATATTTTTTTCACAAGGGAGTCAAAGGTAATATCTTCGAGATTTCCATTTTCTTGCAATGAATCAAGATAATTGGAGTAATTAGGAGAAAGTGCCTTGAGAGAAGAGATCAGAGGAATATCCAATTCAACATTAGTGACCTTAATATCATGCATTATAGATTTTACATTAGATGCAAGAGAAAGAGGATCATTATCTTTTAATTCAATGGTGAAGGGTTTAATCATGATTTGAACAACTTCAAGTGTAGAGTGTGAGTCAAAGACTTCCTTCAGCTTTTGTAAGGCTTCAAATGCATTTGAAAACAACGAAATATGTTGACTCACCTCTTCACTTATGGATGCTGCAATCAATGCATAGGCCCTGCTATTCTTATTTTCCCCAATTGCGAGCTCCTTGTTTCAGGTAGGTGTTTCTGGTGCTTTGTTTCCTTCTCCAACACACACTCCTTCCCACAGCTCATTAAAAAATAGATCGTGTTTTGTCTTTCAGGACCACTGAGGATAGTTCTCCTTTCTAGTGAGAACTATTCCCAAAACAGATATGATTGAATGGACATCATTATACCAACAACGTTCAACCTAGTATCGCCTTCTTTCACCAGTATACTAGAGTTTGACGTGAAGAGATGAATGGTAGAGAGTTGAATGATTGAGATGAGTTTTCATTCAAGCGGAAAGGAATCCAGAGAGTCGTCAAACCATCGATTGTAGAAGATAAATGGTCATCTGAAGTGAATCAAGTTAGGGCATTAACCAAGATGAATTGTGGTTTTAAAGTGATATGTGGGATTTCGGGCTGATGCAAAATGGTAAATGGTATTAGAGCAGGAGGTAACTCCTCAAATTAGAACTCTATTATTCATTTAGGTTGTTCATTATTATATACAAGAGGGAGTGACTTTTCAGTCCATCTCCCGATGTGATCCAGGTGGATATTGGTGGCCACCCACTAACTCCACTTGGATCTCCACCAGTGCTTCTTTCCATTTTTCAGTGTCCTTAATTATAGCGCAATTTACTATTTTTAGTAGTTTTTAGGTTCCTAAAATTTTGGAGCCATTTTGACGCTCTAAACAATTGCCAGTGATTTTATGTCCCAAATCATCTTTTCTTTCATTATCCTCAGAGAGATCTTTCCAGTGGGCTATCATGTGCATGAAACGGAGATAATATGACCAATTCGCGATCCCGAGAAGTTTGTTGTCCAACTCAAGCCAACGGGGCCCACAAACTCTTAGTGTTACATCTCCTCGGGTTACAGATTTGGTTGTGTAGGGTTTTCTCTTATTGTTCAATAATAAAAAGGCCCTTGAGCCTCATTGTAAGATAGTTCAGAGGGATGTAGCCGCCACATCTCTTCTCAGAGATAAGCTACCATCACCCTAGCTAGTTATTTGCATTCCTATTTGTAAGCATATTTCAGTATTTTACATTAAGGAAATGAAGTATTATGTCCACTGCATCTCTATGTTTATGGTTATCTCTATAATTTGTTGCATTCCTGTTTAAATCTGGATCACGATGACTCTCTATCTCCTCTATTAATTATATACATTAATTACGGTTGTTCACCCAATCCTTCTCATTAGGTGTCAACAGTCATGAGGGAATTCAAATAGTTAGAAGAATCAATTTCAGCCTTGGCTATATATACCCCTCATTGGTACATGCAAGGGACTTTTGACCTTGGCTCCTCCCATATAGCCATGAGATTTTGTAACCTTTTCTTTGATGAGTGTGCAATAACTCTAACACCCCTCTATCGGGGTTAGTGATGTAATGGTGTACAAATCTATATTTGAACTTTCTCTTAATTCAAAAGCCTGTTAATAGGTTAGCATGTTTTCACACATTTATTATATTCATTTGTAAGACTAATCTTTGGACGCTTGTAATGCATGTTGATTTAACCTATATTAAGACAATTGAACTATTTTGGTTCTTTTTGTACATATGTTATGGTAAATTTGTTGTATCAGTTTCTAACATTGTCTTGTGCATGTGGACTATCATGTTTGACACTTGATAGATTCATTCTTGTACACTTGGTATAACGCTCATCGCACTCTTGTGGACTATTTTGCTGGGTGTTGTACATGCTATATGTTCACCCTATTTTTGTCATTGTAGCAACCATGTGGACTACTCTATTGGAAGTTGCACATGTCTTATTGTGTTGTGTGTCTCTAGCATAGTTGGGACTATTCACTTTCAAATTAAGACACACTTCCAACTTCTCCCTCTACAGTGGAAGAAATTTGACTCAAGTGACACTAAGAACTCACCAAGCACAGAAACCTCACTATTCGAAGACAAAGTAAACCACTCTCATGTGCTAACAAGTAAGGGCTAAGAAAAATATTTAAGATAATGGTAACTAGGCCATTGTATCAAATAGGACTCCTATGCCAAACGGTGTGAGGTCTAGTTGGGACTTCATACAAGGGAAATCCCATGAATGTTGGTGGGTCTAGGAGTGTCAACATTTCTAGTGCTAAAGGGAGGGCCAAATAACGAGCTAAGTCCTCACAATATGTTTTGAATCTCCACATACTTATCATGACTAAACACATAATTTCTCTTCCTGAGTGTATGTCTTATGGAAACGAATGTGAAATATTAGAAGAGCTCTGGAACAACTTGTCACACAAAACATGCGATGGTGGAGGCAATGTAGCCTTGGTTAGACATGTGATTGGCATTGTAGGCTCTCGTGAAAGGCATGAAATCTTTGAAAATTGCATGATTTGTGCATTGTTTTCATACACGCTTCGAGAGAACCCTCTACATTGGTATACCACGCTAGCCGAAAAGTATATTCATTGTTTCCATCATGTGATCGCAGAGATAGATCATGATTTCAATCATTTTGACGGTAAAATACTCAACAAAGAAATTCTAAAATTATGGAAAGCACATGATGAATCCGTTGAACAATTTTACATGCTCTTTTGTAATATTTCATATCAATTTACTGAAGATGAAATTTATTGGGAATTCATCAATGGAATATTTAACTATCTTCTTTACATATCCGCAAATATGAAATTCTTGGAATCATTTGAACCCCTTCCAACACACCCCAGTGTTAGAGATACCAAATCTAAGACAGGCGAGGTCACTGTCACAAGTGATTTTCCATCTTCTTCTCATCAAATAGTTGTAGCTCCACAGTGCGAAGTGGGAGAGGGTGCATGCACATATGTTGAAATTCCATATCCTCCTACCCCACATGCTCTTGATATCTGCACATATTAAACTTGCAATCCTGCTAGTTGTCACGTGGACTTGTTAACTCAAACCTTTTCCCTATGTTTTGTTGATTCTCTGGATTCTACTATCTTGTGTTCTTCCATTCTGGACTCCACAGTTGTTGTGGACATGAATCAAGTTGTCGACAAAGTTAGTGTTGTGCATCTAACCTACGCTATCATTCATGATGAGTGTTTGTGGGAATCTAAAGAGAAACCCACAGTGAAGAATGACCCCCTTCCATCTGCACGTCATCTACTCTATCATGGCATCCCTTGTGATTTTTCCACTTTTGGTTCTCCTTATGAAAACTCATTTCCAGATGTTTCTACTTTCGATAATTCGCATGACACATCAAATTCTAGTCTGTCATTGTAGAGAGTACAGATGAGTGCTAGTATTGTAGCAAGAACAATGCAACTCCTAGGCTACTGGCTTTACTTATCAACTCAGGGTTTGTACAAACTTGGAGGTGACAGTGCGATATGCACAAGTATAAGTGAAGGTCTTTCCGATTGTCATTGTTCATTCGGTGAGAGACCCTAGGGGTTCCAAGCTAGAATTATATAGAGTTAGAAGAAGCTTGATCCTTTGATGTAAGAAGATAAAATCTACTCTAAGAGAGCTACTCTACTCCTGTAATGAAGAAAACAACATGTAATGCTAAATCACAACATATCCTAATTAACGAGTTAAACAACTATGTTATGCAGAATTGCTAAATCAACACTAAACTAATGCTACTATATAAGTTATAGATGTAAAGAGCATCAACCCATACTAATGTGTAAGTAAGGAAACTAAACTAAATCTATTTTCACTTTTAGGTGTTTTGGTAAAATCAAGCATGCAATTTAATTGTTCTTGTGGATGTGATAGGTTGATGGAAGGTGGTTGAGGATGGCTAGAAGGTATAGGGAGTGTTTGGATGGTGCGGAAGGGTCCTAGGACCCTTTTTGTGAGTTCCTAGAGGTTCTCGTTCAAATCGGCCTCAAAACAGGCCATTTCAGGAAATGCTACATGATGTACAAGAAACCTACAGGATGATCCTCTAGGAATTACAGAAAACCTACACGATGCAGCCGAGAGCTAATTCTGAGGTGTTGGAGGTATTAGGAAGCTTGGGAAAGGTATTCCATGAGTGGTATAGGGTGTTAGAAGGTTTATGAACACTTAAGAGTCAATATCAAAAAGAAGAGATGGCTAGATTCGTCAATGTGTCAAGGGGAATTTCAATGAAAATTGACAAAAAAACTAGTGAGGGTGATGGTGGAACAGGACATGGTTGAGCTGGATGAGGTGGAAGATGGATGTTGCTGATGAAATCTACACCTCCTCCTGAAGTACCTGTAGTGCTCAAAACATGTGTGTCTTCCAATAAATATGCAACAAGATACATTTTCATAAGCTAGGAAAGCATGAATCAATTACCCATATTATGCATGAAGAAAGTGTTGAAGGAAATGAAAGCATGAATGAGATCTTATTGCAACAATAGAGTAATGTGAAAGGACAAAATTGAAATTAACCAAATGTTGAATCAAGACAGCAATTTCCAAAGCTCATGAAAGGACTAGAAATCTGTTTTTTTGGGGTTGGTGAAGGGTCTTTTTTCAAGTCATGGTCCCAAAGGGAGGAGGTGAGGCCAAGACACTTGATGACAACCATGTGTAATATTTTTCTCCTTACCAACCTGCTAATTGAAATAAGGTACAAATGGGAGTAAAGTAAAACACAACCAATCTACTCTACAATGTCGTAATTGAAATGCAACTACTTAAGAAAATGAACAATTAAATTATGAATCAATGCTAGCATACATGTAAAATAAAGAGGAGCCTTGGCTCCTACGGTTGGGCCCTAGCCCAAGAGCTTCATCCCTCTGAGTTAACTTAGTGCTGGCTCAAAATGAAACTCATTCTTATTATCAAAACCATGGATTATGTCAAAAACTGCCACAAGTCTTGCAACTCAAAAATAGAGTAGAGTTTTACATTAAAAATATGAATCCTACTAAGTTCCTATGCCCCTCTTCTTATACATCTAAATTCTCCAATGAATTCTTTAAACTTAGGGAGGCTTGACTCCCAAATTGGAGATAAACTAGTCCTTTATCTTTCACATGCATAGATGCCTTTTGGTCCTCATGATTTGGTCGTTTGCACTCTAAGCTGATGGATGAATATTTGAATGGAAGAGTAGTAAATGAGGAGGATTTACCTCCTATAATTCCTCTCCCTTGTCCCATTCATGTTTTGGCCAAGGTATTTGCCAAAATTCCTTGCTTTTGTCCTTTAATCCCGCATTAAATGCACAGAAGACCACAAGGCAAAATATCCAACTCTAACTCATCTCATAAAAAAAATATAATCAATAGTATGCAATACGTTGTGAGAATAGTTGATTTGGCTAATTTAGGAGGTGAATTAAGGCCCATATAATTACCCAATGATGAGGCTCATCATCACCTCCCTACTGAAAGTGTTGCTCATTCTCTAAGCAACTTAGTCAATGTCCATGTCCTTCATGGATCTGGTGGCCTCTCTAACATCCCATGCCTCTGTTGTTGTCTCTTCTTCCTGTTCATAGAAGCTTGCTTTATTTTCTACTTATTCCCACTGCCTCTTTTCCTCTTATTCTTTTCTCCCTTGTAGCATCCCTAGGAGTAGTGGTGGACTAAGTTTTAGGCATATCCAATTGACCATCAACCTTTGCTTTGATCGCTTATATGTAGGTTTCATGTTGAGCGCCTCTCTCAACTTTTGAGCGGAGTGATATTCTCTGATCTTCAAGCTGTGTGGTAGTGTGTTCCATCTCCTTAGGTAGGCATGTATACTATCATATCCTAGCAACCTAAATGTATCCTCAAAATGTGAAACTGCTTGCTCCTGGGAAAGAACATGTCTAGGTGCCAATTGAGGATCATTTGCAATCACATTATGTTTGTTGATTAGGGCCATGGGATTTGATTGTTCAGTTTTGATCAAAAGAGGGCCATTTTTCTCTCTGGCCAATATTCCTTTCATCTCTATAACCCTTCACACCTCATGGTTCATCCATGATGCCAAAGCCATTAATTGTAGATCTTTTATCTTGGCATTAGGATCCCAAACATTCATGTCTGTGAGGGCCATGTTGTGCAAGTAAAATTCAACCATTTTGGCCCTATCCTCTAGTGTACTTTGATCACAAAGATCAATAAATTGTTTGTAGTCCTGAAACGACATGGTGCCCCTTTATGCTATTGTTTTAATCTAAAATTGCAGCCATTGTTCTCTGAGGTAGACAGCCTAGGATTTCGCTGGAATCTTACACTTTGTGGCCTCCAAGGAGAGGTTAGCCATACATGCTAGATGGTTCTCTCTTTCATGCAGTTGTACCCTTAGCCATGAATTTTCCCTTTCAAGTTGATCTCTCATGTTGGCATGTATAGAAACACCACTATGGTTGAGGGATTTTATCCTTGTAGTGAAAAATAATATACTATGTACATCATCACCATTTTGTAGCATTTGATGAAGCGACCTTGCAACTCTTGGCACTGGGCCTGGAGATGTAACCCACACTTGGTGATCTCCATTATAAACATCAATGTGTGCGTCTTCTTTGATTTTATTGTCATCATTAAGTTTCCACTTCTTTAAAGTATACATATGTGGTTGTTTTATACTCTTTCACCTGCAATTCTGCTAACATCATAGAAGTAAAAGACCCTGGTTAATTTCAGTAGATGAAGAGATATGTATCACTAGTAGAGATATAACCATTATAATTCAAAGAAGTTGTGCATCAACTAGTGTGGGTCGATGCCATGGTAGAGGAATTTGATTCCATAATCAGAAATGGTGTTTGGACACTGGTCCCAAGGCCATTGGATAAGTGAGTGGTGGGTTCGAGATGGATCTACAAGGTGAAGCAGGTAGGAGATAGAAGAATCGAGAAACACAAGGCCATATTTGTGCCCAAGAGCTTCTCGTAGATCGAGGGAATTGAGTACGAGGAGACATTTTCTCTATTTAAAAGGTATTATTCTATCACATCAATTCTATCACTTGCAGCGTAGATGGGATGGAAGATCCATGAGAATGGAGTGATTAAGGAGGAGGTGTAAAATGAAAAAATGAAAGGATTTGAGACCTTTGATATCGAGTTGCATGTGTGCAGACTCAAGAGATCATTCTATGGATTGAGACAGGTGCCCCGTGCTTGTTAGATGAGGATCGATAACTATTTTACCATGTTGGGCTTCACCAAAACCAAAGAAGATGAAAAACTTTACCATATTGTTGTTGAAGGTAAATTATTGATTATAGTATTATATGCCGATGATTTGATTTTAACCGATGACGGTAAGTTGATCAAACTTGCAAAGACGATCTTGTAAGAGAATTTGAGATGAAGGACATGGGGCTCGTGCATTATTTCCTCAATTTAGAAGTATGGAAAGGAGATGGGGAACTATTTGTCTTTGAGGGAAAGTATGCTAACAAGATGTTGAAGAAGTTTCACATGGAGAGTAGAAAACCCATGGACACTCCTCTAGGAGGTAGTTGGAGGAAGGAATATGCCACTTTAGGTGAGGAATTGGAGGCTACTATTTATAGGCATATTGTGGGTTCTCTTATGTATTTGGTGAACACATAACCATACATGTGTTATGAAGTTAACTATCTTAGTCAAGAATGGTTATGCCAACCAAACTGTATTGGAAGGCAGAAAAACATGTGTTGAGATACGTCAAAGGCACTACCCCCTTTGTTCCTTAATACGAAGGAACAGAGCAGTGAAGTTGCAAGGCTTCATAGATGAAGATTGGGTGGGATTTCATGAGATCATAGGAGCATTTTAGAAGTAATTTTTAGTGTTGGGTCAGCATAAGTTTCTTAGTACAGTAGGAGGTAGAGATCAATTTCACTCAGCTCGGCAAAAGTAAACTACGTGGTCACTATTCAAGATGAGAAAGATTATTTTGGGGCTATTTGGTGATACGAGGGATCCTAGTGTGATTTACTATGACAATTAGATTTGTATCAATCTCTCTAGGAATCGAGTGTGTCATGATCGATCCAAGCATATCGACACCAAGTATCACCATCTACGAGATTGTGTGAAGAGGTGGATCATGTTATTTTAACAAAGGATTTGTCAAGAGGAAAATTCATGTTCCATAGAGGCAGGAATGGGGTATATGATAATCCCTTTCTTGTTGAAGGGGAGTGCTGAAAATGCAGTAAACAATTCCATATTTAATTTTCTCTTGAATTAAATTAGGAGAAAATCAAAATTCCACATCACTAGTCAACTTGAATGAGTTAATTGAGTTATTATCACTTAGTTAGCTCAATTAATTCAAGTTGTGAGCTTAACTTGAGTTGTGTACAATGATTTCTAAATTTTGGCAGCCTACATAGACTTAATTTTAGTTGTAGCAATTTAACTGAGTTAAATTTAGTTAAGGTTAGTTAAACTAGTTCCAACTATTAGAGGAACTAGTGGGAGGTCTAATAGTGGGGTGCAGTTTTGATGTTTATCTAGTTAACTAAACCCATGCATGCATGAAATTCGAGTTTGCTAGTTGAGATCAATGCTCAAGGACATGGTACTATCGGCTGTAGAATTTTCCAAATGGTACGGGTGGTGCATGCAGTCAAAGGAAGGCCTAAAGAAATTGACCAATTCTTGATGAGTAGTTTCCATAATTAATACGGGGTTGATTCCTCATCAAGCAGTGCAACCAAATAAGAGTAGGAGGGAACAAGGGTATATTCTAAAGAGGAGATCCAAAAGGAGTCAAGACTTTTTGAAAGTTAGAGTAGGGGTAAACATTGAAGAATAGCTTTGGGGAGCAAAATGTTACCCTTCCATGTTCAATGCATAATCAATGAAGCTCTTTTCGCCAACCCATAAGAGATGCAATCTATTTTGAAGTCGTTCACAAAAGATAAATGTAAATGTCAGAGACCACTAAAATATATATATATGTTCTGTTTTAAATATATTTTGTACTAGGTTGATCATTGAAATATCTATGATAGAGAATATAATACTAATAAATTAAATTATATGAAAACTTATATACTAGTATTTTTATTTCTACTTCATATAAGTGGTATTTTTTTAATAAATATATATATATAATTTGAATAAATTATTTCATCCTTTTCTATGATGTTAAAATAAAATAACAAAATTTTCTTTTATTATAATTTAATTATATTATATTTATTTTAATTTATAATGATAGCATCCTGTGTTGATTTTTTTTATTTTTTTTATATTAATTACAAACCCCAGCTATCCCATTGTAATAAAACATAATAAAATACTAGACACGCCTGTAAACACCTTCTCCACTCCTGCGTGGAGGAATCCCATTTCGGAAATAATAGGCATGAACTTGCCAGTGCGGCCATATTTCAGATTTATGAAGATTCTGTTTATTAATTTCAGATTTATTAAATGAAGATTTTGTTTATTAATTTCAGATTTATTAAAAAAAGATTTTGTTTATTGCTGCTATACTTCAGATTTATTAAAAGAAGATTTTGTTTATTATTTTATGATGATTTATTAAAAGAAGATTTTGTTTATTGCGATCATATTTCAGATTTATTAAAAGAATAAGTCATGGTGTAAAAATATTAACCCCTCCCAAAATATTGAACTTCTCTCAAAAGCTTCTGCCTCTGGTTAATTCGAAATAAAATAATAGAAAAATATATTTTTATTTATTTACTCTACAAAATATTCAGATTGTAACAACTTTGAATTCGAAATAAAATAACAAAAATATATATAGTACTCATTTACTATACCTAGTAAGATAGGATCGTGTTTCAGAAGAAATAATACATATCGGAAACGTTTCTTTATTCACTCGAGTAATGAGTGAACGTTTATTTATTCAGCCGAAGATTGCAGTTACCATTGAGGCCATATCGATCATGAGGTTTCAGATTATGGGAAAACTCTCTGCAAATTCTGCGTTACCCGTCATACTTTTCAACTTGCATATCTCTCCCAGATCAGTCTCAAACATTTATTTATTCATTCTAATAATAATAATGAGTGAATGAATGTTTCAGATGTGATCAGGGGCAGATTGCAGTTGTCGAAGATCATGGGAAAACTCTCTGCAAATTCTCCGTTACCCGTCATACTTTTCAGCTCGCATATCTCTCCCAGATCACCGTCTCAAACATTCATTTATTCATTCCCATAATAATAATGAGTGAATGAATGTTTCAGATGTGATCAGGGGCAGATTGCAGTTGTTGATCATGAGGCTTCAGATTATGGGAAAACAAAAATTCTCTGCAAGAGTTACCACCCATCCCATGCACGTCTTGCCTTTCTTGCTTAGTGGAGTTGCAACGCTCTTTTTATTGCAATATTTCATAGTTTCAGTTGATTCAGCACGCACAGTTAAGTCAAGCTAACGCTCCTCTTCTTATTGCGATATTTCATATATAGCTGCAGTTGTTGATTCAGCACCCCAGTTAACCCTCCCTCTGCTGCCTGCTATTTGGAGTATAATTTTAGTTAATTTGAGATAATGTCATGAATGCGCTATCAAGACTAAATGAACTCCAGTCGAGAGCAATTCCAACTTATGCTGATGTGGAACTACGTGCTGTGGATGGAATTAAGCTTCTATTCGGAGCATGCTTTGAATTACTTTGGAGCATATTTTGAATGAATTAATTTCATGCATGCATATTCGAATTCCAACTGATACTTTCGAACCACTTCCATGCATGCACCTCATACTTTGGAATTACTTCCATGGAATTACTTAAATTTAAAATGTATATATTTTATTAATGTAAAGTATATTCTAATCAAAAACACTAAATTTTAAAATTTATATGAAAAATAATCTTAAATATTAAGACAATTTATTAGCCTAAAACCTTCTAAAAGCATTTTTTCAAAAATATTGAGACAAACATGTTTCTAAAATTTGTATTTTAAATGTAGAAATTCTAATGTTTTACAAAATTTTAAATGTCAATTATAGAAATTAATGTTAACTATATTTTAATCAAAATCATGAAATAATTCATAATTTCTTATAAGAGTTTAAAGTCTATGATTTTGTTTCACATGTATAATTCTCTCTCTCTCTCTCTCTCTCTCTAATATATATAATATATATATATATTCAACCTGTCTTGATAATTCAAGAAAATGATACATTAAGAAGAATTCATCAAACATAGAGACATGGCCTCACTCAATCCAGATTTGTTAGCCATTAGATACATACAAAAGAGAACTAAAAGTAGCTAGAAAAACTATTTAGCTTGATGTCGAGAGCCCACCAAGTACAAAACTGGTTAAAAAACAGAAGAAAACCTACTTGCTTCATCACATATTTCCTTCATTTGTGTCATTTAACTATTCACCATGATAACCTACTTGAAAGTTTTATACAAACTTGTATAATGAGTCAGTTAACTAATCACCATGATTTTTAGGGATGGGGATTTCATTTGGGGAAAAATATTATACCACCACAAAGTTTATTAGTTGTCTTTAGTCTATCATAATTATTCCACAATCAAGTGAACATACCACCACTTTTTCTATGAATTTGTATAGAAAAATGGGACTTGCTAAAATAGTGGTTTCCTTATTTTCCACCATATCACATGAAGAAAATATATTTTTGCCTCAAAGCTAATCCAATTAGTACCCCATAAAATGTTGATGAGAAGTCATAAATAGGATTTATGGAGAACTATGGTTAGGGTAAATTTACATATGTCATATGATATTAGCTTATTATTCTAATCCCATCCCCCTTTGGGCTACATATATTAATAACATATCACAAACATATTATTTCCCAAAGCTTGAATTGCATTGTACACCTAAAAAATAACTAATGACATAGAGGGGAAGTCATCTATGTTGTACTAAAATCCTTCCCTTTACCACAACAAGATTAATAACCTTTCAAGTTTCTCCCAACTTTTGGCTTAAGTTAGTGTGGATATTCAAAGCCATAATCATGCAATTAATGTTAGTATTGACATAAATTAATTGTTTATAAAATTCTTTCACATATTTTTCCATTAATAATATGAGAAGTTGATATAATCATTTTCAAAGATTCATGTAGATATAATCATAAATGAGATGTTGTAATATGCACTATATTTTTAAGTAGTGCTCGTGAAGGGTGTTATGTCCTCCCTCACTATAATTGACATCAACCCCAACATTTCTCATAATTCTCTAAGATTTTTTTATTTCTTTTGTATTCATATTAAACACTTACTATTCTAAATTTTCAAAAGAAGGAATATGTATAAGAATGATATTTATCAAATACAGTGTCCAATATGGTCTAGTTCCTTACCAATCAAGAATCATATGAAATATCATAATATGAGAAAGGCTTGACTCTCTTCTAGTTGTGGTGGTCATCACCTCTATTAGGTTACAACATAGGCCCAAAGTATAATTACTTAATAAGTACAAGACCAAAAAATCCAATGGAATATCAACATCTCCCAGAAAGGCTACAATGTCATAAGGAATAACTGACTCCCTTGGCTATGGTATGAAATCATTTCCAATGGGCTAATGTACAACATTGTTGCTTGCAAACTAGTGAATACCTCTAGTGATAAATAAATACCTTCATACAAATACACTTCTCTACAAGGTTAGATTGTGCATAATAACTCTACCCATTACGGCCATGGTACTACAACACCTAAGTAATGGAAGTTTGTAGTACCCCAAAAATTTTAAAATGCCACCTTCCATGGTCTACAATGTCTCCTCAATTCATATCAATGCACCTTGTGATGGGTTTGTAGTGTGGTAAAATCCTACACCATCAACTAGTTGGGGTATGCATACCTCCATTAGACTAATGTGTGATACAGTCCAATATATTTCAGCAATAAATATTTTCCTATTTTCATTAAATATTTTTAAATAAATAAAAAGGCAATAGCTGATATATCCAAAGACATTCTATAATTATCAACGTAATTTCACAATAATGTATTCAATATTCCCATCAATTATCATACATGATCTCTAGTTCATGGAATAACATTGAATAATCTTATCAAACAATATTATTGAATATACCATCTCATCAACAAAAATCATTGAATAACCACACATGAACATAGAATAATTTATGTAATAAATCATACAATCTCATTAAAAAAATCAATGCATAACAATACTTGAACATAGAATAATTTATGTAATCAATCATCATGTAACGTAGGAAACAATTATTTTTTGGACATATATCATTACTACAAAATTATTTACAATCTTATCATTTTGTGCACTCTCGTAATTATCTTTCCATATCCAAAACGATTTTCAAAGGATAATGTCTTTCCATTAATCAATTCTCACAAAATTAGGATTTCATATGAGAATGGTTAGAAGCCTCATATTTCCAAATCTTTAATGGCAATAAAAGATATCTCCATCAACCATGATAGTACCTATGAATTTTGTGCTCCGATAATCTAATGAACCCTAGGTAAAATTGGTGTTGGGACCTTTCTTTATATGAATTGTTGTTACATGTTTAAACTCTTAAATATGTTGCTAGTTATGGATCAAATAATAGTGTTGATTTTTATGCTCTTTGGATTGTTTTAAAAGTGTTTGTAGAAAAACACTACAGAAGCTTCAAGTAATGGGAGATTGAAAGCTACTAAGGGGTTGTGTAAATGAAATATATATAAGAAGCCTAAAAATCATTTTTACATGGTTCTACATTGGTTAGGAGGAAAATGATTACTTCTTTTTGTTGAGAAATCTAGGGCATTAGTATTAGTTGTTCTCTCTTCTTGGTGACTGCTGGTGAATTCTCTTTACTTGATTAGATTAGGATATTCTTTATGTTAGATTATTAATTTTCTTCTTCATCAAACAATGACCAATGAAAGAACATAAATCGACAAGAGACACAACATTATTATTTGAGAAGAAAAACCACACAAATTCTTCTTATAGATATTCCAATTGACCAATACCAATACCAAGACCATTGACTTATTAGCCACTCCCTTATCAAGAAAAAGTCTCCCCATCTCCTTCTTGATTACTTTTCTAGGTTCCTTAAACTTTAGACACTGGACCATATCTGTTGCCTTCTAATATACCTACAAACCATTCCTTCGTTATAACAACAATGAGATCTATTATGACCTTTCCTCTGTGAGAGATCAAATTCTTCTAGTAGTGATAGTGCCCTATCACTGTAGCATAACACAAATTTGTCACTACTTCAAGAGATTTGGAATATGGTCTATACATCCACCAATATACTACTTCACTGCCACTATGATCTACTTCAGATATGGATTCTAATTCCCTTCCACGGAATTGTAGTATTGTCCTTTCGCTGAGAATATAGATGATCTAAATCTTTGATGTATCTATTCACCAAAATTTTAGAGATATATACCAGAAATTGCCTCTGTTACTACACATCTGAAAATCACAGATATCGATGAGGTTCTATCCCTAGATCTCCTCATTGTCCTTACCCTTATTCGAATCTTGCACTGTGAATAGACATCTGAAATACTTCATTGTAACTTCCCTCGAAAACTATATAAGGATCTGAAATTGTGAACTGTCTTTTATGTGAAGTGTTTCCACCCTATTTATAGCTATTGGCCCATATATATTACGATGTCATGAGAACCGAATGGATGTGTGTTCTTGAGTGATTTGACATGATCCATTATATCACCTTGTAGGCCCACATAGGAAGAGAAATATTGTTCTTATCTTTTGGAGGGATTTTTAGACGTGAATGTCCATTATAGAAATTAATGTTAAGTATATCTTAATCGAAAGCATGGAATAATTCCATAATTTCATATAAGAGTTTAAAGTCTAGGATTTTTTTCCCTCATTTATTTACTGAGGAAGATGTATAATTCTTATCTATTTTAAAAATATTTTAATATTGTAGGTTTTAACCCTATACAAAATTACTTGCAACAAATACAACAAAAACATTAAATACACAATTTCAAGAACATAAAAATATGCACAAAGATTTATGGTGAAACCTGAAACTGAGAAAACCAGATTGACTTTTCATTATATTCCTTTCAAAGATACAATCCATTATATACATACGAAAACATTCATAAACCCCAATCCATTAACCCTATATTATAGAATAACCATAGTTCCCTTGACCACAAAATAAATTGAGAAAACGAGATTGACTTCTCATTATATTCCTTTCAAATATACACTCCATTATATACACAACAAAACATTCAGAAACCCCAATCCATTAACCCTATATTATAACATAACCATAGTTCACTTGACCACACAATTATTCACAAACACGATATGCAAGAAAAGAAATTGGAAAAAAAAATATTGTTAAAATATTTTGCTTTATAGTAAAAACAAGATTTCTAGAGATTTGTGCTGCTTCCATACTCATATTTTTATTTTAAAAAATTATGGACATATATCTAGAGAAATTTGGTGCTTTTACTAATTGCATATACTTGAAAATTTCAGGCAAACTTGTATAATGAGCCATTTAATGAATGACCATTATTTGTAGATTTGGCGACTAATTTGGGGAAAATTATTATCTAACAAAAAAAAAATTAGTGGCCTTTAGTCTGCCATTATTATTCCACAATCAAGCGAATAGACCACCACTTTTTCTTAGAACATACAAGTATGATTTTATAGAAAACTTAGACTCTAAAATATAGTAGTTTCTTTGTTTTTCAACATAACACATCAAGAAAAATTGTTTTTCTCTCATAAGCTAATCCAATTAACGCCCATAAAATGTTAATCAGAAATAATAAATAGGGTTTAAGGAGAACTAAGGTTAGTGCAAATTTTTATATGTCATATGGTATTCACTTATTGTTCTAATCCCATCTCCCTTCAAGCTGCAAATACGAATAACATATCACAAAAATATTGTTCCCAATTGAAGCTTGAGTTGAACTTTATACCTAAAAAATAACTAATAACAGAGAGGTGAAGTTATCTATGTTGCACTAAATTCCTTCCATTTGGGTTTCAAACCACACCAAGATTTTTAACCTTTTAGATTTCTACGAACTTTTGGCTTATGTTAGTGTGGATCGTGAAAACCATACTCTAGTAGTTAATGTTAGTATCAACATAAATTAATTCCTTATCAAATTCTTTGAGATACTATTGAAAATTAATTTTGGTTAGTGCATATCCTAGTGCAAAGCAATGATAAGTTTACATACATCAAGCATATTTTTCCATTGATAATCGAAGAACCTAATATAATAATTTTCAAGGATTCATATAAATATAATCATAAATGAGATGTTGTCATATGCAAGGTAACTAGTACTCATAAGGGGCCTTATGTTCCATGTCAATACAATTGACATCAACCCTATCATTTCTCATAGTTCTCTAAGATTCAGTTTTTTTTCTTGTATACATCTTAAATTTTTATTATTCCAATTTTTTCAAAGGAAGAATATGTATAGGAATGATATTTATCAAATCTAATGTTCAATATGTTCTAATTCCTTATCAATGGAGAAACATACGAAATATCATGGCATGATAAATGGTCCAAATCTACTAGTTGTGTTGGTCTTCACCTCTAGTAGGTTATAATACCCCGCCATATATAAATCCTTAATAAGTACAAAACCACAACCTTCAATGGAATATCACTATCTCCCCAAAAGGTTATAATGTCATAAGGAATAATTCACTCCCTTGGCTATGGTATCAAAACACTTTGAATGGGCTAATGTAGGTCATTGTGGCTTGCTAACTAGTGAATGCCTCTAATGATAAATTAGTAACTTCATACAAATACACCTCCCTACAGGGTTAGAATGTTCATAAGAGCTCTACCCATTTTTCCATGGTACTACCACATCCCTAGTAGTGGAACTTTTGTAGTTCCACCAGAATTTAATAATGTCACCTTCCATGTGCTATAATGTCTCTTAAATTCAAATAAATGCACCTCCCCGTGGGTTTGTACTCTCGTAAAATCTGACACCATGCACTGGTTCAGGTATGCATACCTCCATTAAACTAAGGTGTTATATGGTCCAATATCTTCAAGCAACAAATACTTATCAAAGTAATTTGAGAATAATGTATTCAATATTTCCATGAATTGTCATAAATGATCTCTTGTTCATGGAATAACATTGAAAAATGTTATAAAATAATAACGTTGAATATATCATCTCATCAATAAAAATCATTGAATAACCATCTAACAACCCTTGGTAAAAATCCATGTAATAAAGTTAATAAAAGAAAAATTATACGAAGGTCATGGGACATGTATTCCAATCTGAATGTTGGAAGAAAACATAGTGATGGGGAACATTTTTTATTAATAAATTGTTATGAAAATTGGTGAAGGCAATGAGAAATAAAAAGAGGCATTAATTGGCATTTTTTAATGAAAATAATGGAAAATAGGAGAAAAGGAAGGTGAAAGGCAAAAAAAATTCATATGAGGGAAATTGAAGTAAAACCAAAAGAAAATGAAGCAAATAGAGACCTCAATGATAAAAAGAATTATGAGAATCAGTTCAGAGCTCCTTTCAGTTTAGTTGTTGGCACTCTCATTCTATTCTGTCTCTCTCATACTCTTACACACTTAGATTTTTCTTCGAGCACTCTTGGAGGATTTTGTCATACTTTGGATTTTGAGAGAGAAGGAAAAGGAAAAATATGAAACTGCAAGGGAACATCCCAATCAATAATTATAACTAGCTTTCCTTGTAGGTACCAAGTTGCATGTATGATTTCCAAGCAAGTTTTGGCATGCGTGGTATACACATTTGGTTATTTGGTTATGATGTGTCA
This sequence comes from Pinus taeda, assembly GCA_000404065.3. Lineage (NCBI taxonomy): Eukaryota > Viridiplantae > Streptophyta > Pinopsida > Pinales > Pinaceae > Pinus > Pinus taeda. Next base: position 29,186 of record APFE031649385.1, on the reverse strand, counting down.
TGGATGTGGAGGATTTCCTAGATTGATATTGGTTTCCCTAGTGTTGTCATTTCGTTGATAGCCATGGTGTGGTGGGGTTTCCCACATGATTGTTTTCTGATTGGTGCTCATGTTCATATGGCTATGGGCTACGTTATGAGTTCTTGGAGCCTTTTTTGGAAAAACTCTTTGGAACCCTTGGTCGGTTGAGTTACTAATATAGGAGCCATCATTGAATAAATGCTCTAGAGCCTTGGAAAAGTTGTGCGTCTAGTTACTACACATGGAGCCAGGTTGGAACAAACACTCTAGAGCCCTAGACAACTTGGGTAGATACCAATCTGGTGATGGTTAGTGATGCCCAGCCTTAGCTGGAACCATTGGTTCATGGTTAAGGTGGTTTTTCCAATGGAATCCATGGCTTTGGTTTTTCTTGGTTTATTCCACGAGATCCCACATTCATGCTTCAAATATGGTACGAGGGTCACTGACTGCAATAGATATTTATTTCATCCCAATGTATGGTCAGTGTTATGTGGAAGTCCCTCACATGGTTGGATTTTAATATGTCAATAAGATCTATTTTCCTCTTGTATTTCATGATTATCTATAATTGTTATTATGTTGCTTTAATGTTTGTTCTATCATTGTTATTATTCTGGTTATATGTTGGTTAAACGCTTGGTTTCATGATATATTCTAGATATGGCTCTTAAGATATTTTGATTGGTAAATGAATGGTTATTTATTTCATGAACTGATATATTTTTTCACAACCTTTATGAAAGAGAATAAGACTGTCTTAATGGTTTTCAAATAAGTATGAGACCCCTATGTTCAAATATGCTTTTATGGCATGTAGATTGCATGTTCAGAATGTGTTTAATGAAATTTTTGTCATCGTTAGGCCTAGATAGGTAAAGTTATTTTCTATGTTTTGTGTTAATGGCTTTGTCCTAGTTTACTTTATCATTCTAAAAAGTTCCATCAAGTTTTGATCAGAGGTCTAGATACTAGTCTTGAAAAAGTGACTCAGATTCTAGGGTTGCTTGCTCAAAACTAGGAAATGTAGAGCGCAGTCTTTAGGAGGCATGGTTATCCATGTGACTAGAGGGTAATAAATACTATATTTCCTTATTTTTCAAGTGAATATTAGTCCACATCAATAAAAAGGTAAGTTAACTTACGGTTGTGGGACCTAGAGTGGTTGTTTGGCTTGTGGAGGTCTTGTAGCTCCTTAGGAAGGTCAGTATATTTTCGCTTTGTCGATTCCACTTCCTTAAATGTATTTATGAGGCTGATTCATGTCATAATATCTACTCATGTGATGCATACCATATTAGGTAGGTGAAATTGGTTGGATATGGGAGGGGAGGTTACAAAATGGTATCATAGCTCTAATGTTCAACACGTGGATTGGATGCATGTAATTTCTTTATCATGCACATATGTAGTTTGTATATGTGACTTTTATATATGTATGGTGATGATAATTTTTTCACTTGTGTCATCATGTAGAAGTTGATGACGTTGAAGTTGAGATGATTGATATGATAATTTGATTATACATTTACCTATGTTGTGGTAATCTGGATTGATTTTGCAATGAGATAGCCTCCCCTAAACTTCACTAAGGTATGTTGATTATGTTTGTATTTGGTTTATTTGACATAGTATGTTTACAACAATAAGATCAAATATGACAAGAAAAATAGTGGACTATAGTTCACATTATTCTCCCTATAGATCATATGAGGAGCATGGTGATGGGAAGAAGTAAGCAAAGGTCAATGCAATGATTCTTCAGTGTTTATCATATTTATAGAGACAGGGATCACTCGAGATCACTCATAGAAAAGAGGAAATGACCAATGGTCTTGGAAAATATATCACTACTGATAGGGGGGGTGAATCTGTAGTGACAGGACAAATAAAAAAATTTCTCCAACTTATTAATCTTTTACCATGCACAAAGTGAAACATGAATCATAGATTAGAGGATCTAAATAAACATGCAACCATAAAACCTGTCAACACAATGGAGACAAGTATGTCTCATGGAAAACCCTTCCCCGATAAAAAAACAACCCTACTATTGCTACATTTCTCAATATATTTTATTAATTGTTGAACAAATTTTACATGGATCAACTTACTCCCAAAAACGAGAAGACTCAACTTATTTCACAGTATCATGGAACCTATCAGAGAAGAAATTGTTTCTCTCATGGATCTATGGATTATGATCCACTGAAGGCCACCATGATCAATGATCCTCTCTCGATCACTCCTAAACTAACAAACGACTCTGCAAACCCTGATCTCCCAGGAGCTATCATGACCAACGATCCTTGCCGAGTTTCTGCCCAACTATCCAACCACCATTGGATGGATAAATATCTTCCTTCTATTGAATCTACCAAGTCACTATCTAGTATAAAGCCTCCATGCTTTGACTTCCTTCATGTGATCCTTGTTTCACAATATTTCAGAATAGGCTCTCAATTTGTTCAACATGAACATCAAAACCATGCCATCGTTCTGAATCAAAATCACCAACAAAAACTAAAAAACAATATAGGGGAAAATAATCTCCAAAATCACACTATATTCCACATATTCTCACTACTCCAATCTAGACATCAACACCTTACTTGCTGCATCATATAGTGACTAAAACAAACTCCAACTATCTGCTGCTACAATTTCAAATTGTTTTAGAAAATATTCATAGACAACTCACACACCTTGCAAGATCTTGTCCAAACTCACACTCACATCACACATACAACTCATCCAACCAAAATATCATTGAGCTATATACAATATACAGATAAACTAATTCTCTCAACTCAATAATTAATCAAAACTACTCGGCTTCACAACTTTGTTCGTATGTCTGATTTGATTTGGATTCAAGTCATTGACTTAATCAACCACTAATAACACTTTCCTTTTTTATATTTTCAACATTGATCAGCTTATAGAGGTCCCACAAACTTTTCTAACCACAAAACTAAAAGTTCCAAACAAGAATATGACCACAACACAAAAATTAGCAGATCAACATGAGGAATTCAAACAAATTCTAATGAAAAGCCTCAGTCACATGCACAACACTGGGCATATTCAAACGGTCACTTGCACAACCCAACAAGCCAACAAATGGAGAATTTATTAACTCCGACAGGCTTGGATCCATGCGAATGAGGGTAAGGATGAAGAAAATGAATGGATCTTTAGTCTAGAACCTCTACCAACTTATGGAACACCCTCTTCAACACCTAATAACTCCTCCAAGTGAGTATGATTTGTATACAACTGACGAAAAGGTTGAGAACAAGTCATTGACTTGAAATACCTATTATGCAAATCTCAACACCAAGACCAACACCTCCATCTTCTCAAGTAGTGACCACAACCTCTATAAACAATCCAATACCTTTAGTACCACCTTTGAATCCTATAGTAGCAACATCATGTTATACAATTGCCTCCACTACTAGTAGAAACACCTCAACACATGTAGCAACATATCCAATGCATCCAGCATATGCAGAAGCATATGTAACACCTATAGTAGCACTTCAAACACCTATAGAAACAACATCTCCAGGTCACCTCCACTAGGTCTAGTCATAAGTATGTTGACATCAATTCTATCTAAAAAGGTCATCAAGTGAATCTTCCATCACCAAGCACTCATCGCACATGAATGCCAACACTACAATGCCAAAAACATCCCCCTTTGGAATTGATTTCAACCTCAATACAACATGTGAGATTGAACATGTAATATAAAATCTCTCGCCCTTAGATATCAATGGAAAAGTGCCATATAGGCACTAAAGTGAAATTCTAATATTGTGTCAGATGACAGAAGGACTCCCCTTGTCATACATAGCATCATGGTAATGCAAGGCTAATGTACACCAAAAATCTTAGCTGCCAATCATGTCTCTGCCAATGCCATTCCATCTCTGAGTTGAACATGCCCACCGTAAGCATGTAATGGTGTTACAATCATTCACTCTACCTGCTACAATAAGCCTCCTTTCCAAGTGCAAGAGACTACTCCTCATAACCATGACTTCAACTAACTTTGGGAAATTATATCTAATGAATTACAATACGTAAAAAGCTTCGTGGAGAAAATACTTTGTTTCGAAAAGTAGATAGGACTATCTTATGAATCTATTGTAATGGCTACAACCACCCTCCAAAATTTTGGCTCACATGCAAATTTCACAGCCTACATTGGATCATGCAATCATTTGTCCTTGGTCACTTGTTGGTAAGCTAATGATCTCAAGCTTCCCCTCCTCAATCTTATAGTTTTTCATATTTGGGCATAGGGGTTTTTATTTTTAATCAAAATGGAATGTTGTTATGCTACAAGGGAATTGTGTGTGTGTGAGTCGTTTTCATCACACAGGCATGTTTCACAGTCACATCACCCACTGTTACCATGAATTTTGTTACATCAAGAAAAGTATCTCTTATTCCTTCTGGATGGTCTACATTGTCTTACTAAGTGTCTTTGTGTGATCACAGTTGAGTCCTATCACTATTTAAATCTGTGTAACTGATGTCACACATAGAAATTTACCAAGAAACCTAGCCTCATTCAACTTCCTAGAACATTGCACTTTTCTTCTGCAACCATCAAATTCGTTCCCTTTCCTATGGAAACCCCATAGCCCATAGAGACCCAGCCAACATTGCTCTCCAGAAATGCCAGAAATAGTCAAGAAGCCAACACTAGTCTCCAGAAATGCATAGAGGAGTCAGGAAGCCACCATTGATCTTCAAAAATGCATAGAGTAGTCCAACTACCCTGCATTCAGAAACTGCAAAGAGGTATCTTGGAAGGACCCCCATCCTATGACAGTGTCCTAAGCCTCAAAAATATGCAGTGTTGTCCAAGTTGTCCCATCAGTCTTGTATGCAGAAACTATGTAGACGGGGCTTCCAGGGCCTCATTCTGACATAAGTCACTTCTTGTTGAAACCATGTTGATCCATCACTGAGTGACCATAGGAAAATGTGACATGCTGATATCACTCCCAAGGAGTCAGGGAGAAAAACCAAGAGACCAAGTAATGGAAAATATGAGGACCACATGCAAACTTTGTCGGATGCATGATCATCTCAATAGTAAATATGGTATGTAAAGAACACCTTTAGAAGTACACCTCTTAGATGAGTTTGCAGGATTACTTGTCATTATCATGTCAACCTATCCTAAGGGACATGTATGTGCACAACAAAAAGTTATTTCATGTGTTTCTTCTACACTTCTTGCTTCATTTTCACATGTTTCACCAACAGTCATCTTTGTCATGTTTATTGTTATGTCTTGCATACGACATCATTTTGGCTATATTTAAGGTTGTGTTTCAGTTTTGTTCTCTATGTAAAAATCTATCACACTCACAAATGATGTTTTAACAACTGTCACATGTGTTGTCACAGTCGTTTGAATGTATATCCAAAGTTTCACACTTGTCACTTTCATCACTATATAGCCCCATAGTTAGTCGCTCTGAGCATATGTTGTCTTTTTGATTCAAGATGTCTTGTCATCAAGTCATGTCGACTGTGTGTTTATAAGGTCATGCATGCACTCATTCACTCATTCACACACTTAGTCATTTTGCTGATGATATTTCAACCGAACGACCATTCATCAACTGGACCTCCGCTGAGATGCACTATGAAGTCTTATCCCTCACTGACAAAGTACTACTGTCTAGAATTATGCAATGCTTGAGGCTACCTCCTAGGTATTCTACACTATGAGATCCTAGAATTGGCTTAGTTGATTATCACCCAAAACAATGTTGAAGTTTCTCATCAATCCATCTCAATTTCCACTACCTGCAAGAAAATCTATCGAGCTTCTTGCTGGTCAGCCGGAGAGTTTGACAGAGCAATGATTCTGGGCTGCACTCCTCCAAAAAATTGCATCGAAGCTGCGAGTATTCTTTCCTTCACTAACTGGAGAAATTGCATAGACATGAAGGACAGGTACCCACTGCCTATCACTATATTCTATTAGCCAGTGCCCCTATCAGCCGGCCTACTGCTCCTCCTAACAACTGCATAGTTTTCTTGGACTAGCCTCCATTTCCTGACACCCTACCTAGACTGGAAACTGCTCAGACATGTCCTCTGAGCTAACCTATGAGTTCGGCACAATTTTGGCTAGCAATCTTCCGTAGCCCATTGTTAGCCTCCCCAGAAAATCTGTGCAGTTTTAACTGCTAGTGTCCTCCCTTTTGCTTGCACTGTCTCCCTAGAAAAAAATTGTAGTTCTTCCCTCCAACTAAGCCATATCGTATGGATGGTCACTGTTATTTCGTACTACTCATGTCGGCCTCCTAGTGACCTCCACATAATTTTCCTTTACAGTGCCCTCGAGCCCATGTCTCACATCCCAACCTAAAATGTGCTTTGTGAGTTTAACAGCCTTGTCCTCTCTCCTAGTCACCTGCACCCGAAAATGAGAGATGATGCATCATGGTAGACTAGGATATTTATGGATTTCATGTCATCTCTGCATGAGTGACTATAGAGACAGGTACATGGATGAGACATGGTGCAATGATGAACAAGATGAATAAGGAACACATGATAGAAGGCTTTCTCATGGTTAGATGAACACACGAAGCATAGCATGTTGCAAGTGAAGGATACACATGTGAATCCATGCAATAGCACTACAACTCGACATGGACACCACCATCAACATGAACATAGGAACACCATCATGTTGAGTCATGCCATGGCTCATCTCAACCACATCCCTACTATGGGACATATTGTTGTAATCAAAGTAATTTAGCGTGGAAGTCCAAGAGACCCACATGTAAAGTTGAAGGGTCATGTAAAGAGGAAGAGTTGTGCATTTCAAATAGTCATGAGGGAAGTCGAACAACCACAAGGGTTAGTTTCACCTTTGGCTATATATACCCCTTATTTGTACATGCAAATGACATTTTCACCTTTGCTCCTCCGACATAACCTTGAGAGTCTATAGTATTTTCTTTTAGGAGTGAGTAGTGGGTCCAATGCACCACTATTCTAGTTAGTGAAGTAATGGTGTACCGATGTGTCTTGGAAATTTTAATTAATTCAAAAGCCTGTTAGGAGGTAAGTACATTTTCACACATGTATTGTATTCGTTTGTAACACTATTCTTTTGAAACTTGTAATGCATGTTGATTTAACCTATATTAAGACAATTGAACTATTTCAGATGTTTTAGTACATATGCTATTGGAAATGTGTTGTATCAATTGATAACATTGTCTTGCCCATGTGGACTACTTCATCAGACACTTGAGAGACTCATTTTCGTAAACTTGTTATAATGATTGTTTCACTCATGTGGACTATTCTATTGAGTGTTGTACATCATATATGCTCACCTTATCTTTGCGACTGTTGCATCCATCTAGACTACTCTGTTGGAAGTTGCGCATGTCTCACTATGTGGTGTGCCTATAACATAGTTGGGACTATTCCCTTTCGACTTGAGACTCACTTTCACCCTCTTCCTTTGCAGTGAAAGAACCTTGACATAAGTGACACTAAGAACTCACCAGGCATGTGAACCTTATTATTTGAAGACAAATAAAACCACTCTCATGTCCTCATAAGTAAGTGCTAAGGAAAATATTAAAGATAATGGAAATCAAGCCATCATACCAGATCATACTACAATAACAAATGTTGTGAAATCTAGTTGGGACATCATATTGGGGAGATTCCCTAAATGTTGGTGGGTCCAATACCATCAACATTTTTTGGGCTAGAAGGAGGGCCTAATGAAAAGCTAAGTCGTCAAATTTTGTTTTGAATCTTCCCACATCTATCATGTCTTACGTTACACTTAGTTCTTTGGAATGTATGTCCTATGGAAATGACTTTGAAATCCCGAAGGATTTCAGGAATGACTTGTCACGTAATACCTACGATGGTGAAGGTGGAACATTCATTCTCAGATATTTAGATGGTGTTGTAGGCTCCTATGAAAGGCATGAAAACCATGAAGATTACATGACCACTGTGTTGTTCACATACATGCTTCGTGGGTGCCCATTGAAATGGATTTTCACACTACTCAAAAAATCTATTCACTCTTTCCATCATTTATTTGTAGAGATATTCCGTGCTTTCAATCATTTTGATCGTAAAGAACTCAATAAAGAAATTATGGAGCTATAGAATGCGTGTGATGAATCTATTGAGAAAGTTCACACATGATTTTGTAATATTGCATACAAATTTCTCAAACATGAAATTGATTGGGAATTCCTCGATGAGATATTTAACTATCTTCTTTACATATCTAAAAATATCTAATTCTTAGAATCATTCAAACCCCACCCAACATACCTTGGTGTTAGAGCTACCAAATATAAGACGGACGAGGTCACTATCGCAAGTGATTATTTTTCCTCTCCCCATCAAACATCTACCTCCATAGTGCAAGGCTGGAGAAGGTGCACGCACATTTGTTGAACTGTCACATCCTTCTACCCCATCTACTCTTGATATCTATGTAGATTTGGCTTACAAGCCTATTAGTTTTTATGTGGACTTATTACCCCAACCTCCATCCCCGCGTTTGGATAATCCTTGGATTGTACTATCTTGTGTTCTTCCATTCCAAACTCCACACGCTTTGTGAACGAGGATCAAGTTGTCAACGAGGTTGGTGTTGTGTAGCAAACCTCTTCTATCATTCATGATGAGTGTGTGCGGGAATCAGAGGAAGAACATGTGGTGAAGGATGAAACCCTTCCATTCATACCTTATCCACTCTATCTTGAGATCCCTTGTGATTCTGCCACCTTTGATCCCCCATGTGAAAACTTGTTTCTGGATGTTTCTACTTCCAATCATTCATGGGACACACTAGATGTGAGTATGTCATTAAATTTCATAGACAACATATCTTCCTCTGAAATTCCGTCCCACCTATCATTTCTAGAAACATAGAGGGTGAACATCCTTATTTCTCATCTACTCCTCTACATGATTCATCAAATAATGAGGATGCCGACGAACATCCAAAATTTTTTTATCTTGGTTATCGTGATATATGTACTTCTTCATTTGATCACAATGTCGATTCACTCGCTATTAATATGTGTAAGTCACTGGTCTTCGAAGATCTATCTATTCACGGAGTGGAAACCCCGTTGGTTGTTGAGCCACTTGAGTGTGGGCTGATGGTTATGTCAGGTCTTCGTTGTTCTGAGGATAGTTCCACTTCCAATCAGATTGTTTTCTAAACACCGAAGGCTCCTCATGACTTTCTGCATTATATTAAAGATCAACCAAACACACAGGTTTTGCTTCCTCCACTCAAATCACATTATCCCATCACTTATGCACTCAAGGATCATACATAACAAGCACATTTGTAACGCATAAGTTGCCTCTCCTTCTCATATTTTATTTTTTTTCACAGTCGAGAGAGTGCACATTTTTATCATCTGCACGCAGTGTGTCACAACACCATGTTAAGTCTAGATAATTTTTATCTTGTGAATACGCTCTTTACTTTTATGTGGATGTTTTAGAACTCGGAGTGTGTTGGCATTCATTGTTGAATATTTCTTGTTCACTCTTTCACATGCATATGTTTCATGCATTTACCAACATGGGCTAGCCAATGTGCTAATGGCTACATTAGAAATATCACTTCATGCGAGTAGGCCCATGCACTTTTTAGCATAGGAGTAGGGGTAGTGTTTGCGTCTTTCCCTTGATTTTTCTTTTGGATTTCATGTTTATTTTCTTGCTTACCTGGTTTGGTTTTATTGCTTGCTTACTTTGCCTAATTTTTCCTTTGCTTTACTTCTGTTTTCTTGTTTTTGCTTTCTTTTCTTTCTTGTACTTGTATCTTAACCTCTTGTGAAACTGTGTTTGGTTCTTGAGACAAGCTAGAAAAATATAACAAGACCTGTACAACTACCTACATCTGGTTATTTGTTGTCCTCTCTCTTTATGAAGAACTTGTTGTCATCAGTCGATGATGCCTTGTTGGAAAATGTGTTTTGTTGAGTGAGTCTTGGTGAAGATACAATGCTTGCATTGCTAACTAGTTATGCCTACTCTAATCATTTCTTTTCCATTAACCCTTCTCAGATCAGTCAAATAGAGTAAGGTGAGAGGGAAAACATTAACAGGTATGTTAGTGGTATGAATAACATATGTATGTGAAGGAACAACCTCTCCTACTCTTAATAAGTCAGGATCTCCCTTCTGCCTCTAAGATAAATAAGTGCTTATGCACAGTTCTTTAAAAAAAAAAATGAAAGATGAATAAGGAAAATGAAGAGAAAGGATTCATGTGCAGAAGGATGATACAAGTAACTCTGTTGAGTACTAACCAGGCTCACTGATAGTGGAGTGATGCCTTTGTTCATGCATGACTCCATCAGGGTACTGTCCAAACCTACTAGCAGTAGAGAAACACTAGAGATGAACTTAAACTTTGACGGCTATATTACATGTGCATCAATACACCACTCATCCTAAATTGAAACAAGTAGGTTTCCCTAGCTTGAAATGTGTGTGGATTTATGAAGAGAATGGTATGGACTACATCTTTCACACTAGCTAGTGAGGAAGACATCAAGATCAAAGAATTGAACAATAGTTCCGGAAGGGTTAGACTCCCTTTTCACGAAACAAGGTCCATACAGAGAGTTGGAATTCTACTAGTGTACCACCAAATGTTGTAGAGACTATGACCACCCTCTAAAATTTTGGCTCACATGCACATTTTGGAACCTACCTTGGATCCTACGATCATTCGTCCTTTGTCACTTTGTTCGTAAGTTGATTATCTCAAGCTTCTTCTCCTCGATCTTAAGAGTTGTTCATGTTCACATCTTTATGCAACATGTCTTGACTTTGGGCATAGGGGTCATTATTTGTCTTACAAAGGGAATGTGGTTCTACTTTAATGGAATTGTGTGCATATGAGTGGTTGTCCTCACAAATACTTTTTTCACACTCACTTCACGCACTCTTGTCACGAAGGTTGTTGCATGAAGAAAAGTATGTATTATGCATTCTAGATTATCTATGTTATGTCACTAAGTATCTTTGTGTGCTCACAGTCGAGCCCTATCACTGTTTACATCTATGTCACTGATCTCACACTTAGCCATTTCTGAAGCAACCTAGCCTTATTTAGCTTCTTATAACTTTATACTTTTCTTCTACAACCATAAAACTCCCTCCCTTTCACGTAGAAACATCACAGCCGTAGAGACCCAACAAAGACTCCTCTTGAGAAATACGTAGGGTAGTGAAGAAGCCAACATTGCTCTCTAGAAATATGCAGAGTAGTTAGGAAACCACCACTACTCTCCAAAAATGTGTAGAGTAGTCCAGTTACCCTGCATTTTGAAAATGTGGAGAGGTGTCCTCCGAGGACCCCCATCTTATAAAAGTGTCTTGAGCCTCAAAACTTTGTAGTGATATCTAGGTTATCCATTAGTCTTGCATACAAAAACTACATAGATGGGCCTCCGAGGACCTTGTTCTGACAATAGTCACTTCTTACTGAAACCATGCTTATCCATCGCCCACTGACCATAGGAAAAGGTAACATGCTAAGCTCACTCCAAAGGAGTCGGGCAAAAAAACAAAGAGATGAAGTAATGGAAAATCTGAAGACTGCATGCAAACTTCGTCAGATGCATGATTAACTTGAGGGTAAGTATGGTAAGTAAACAACAACTTTTGAAGTACACCTCTTAGTTGAGTTTGCAAGATTTCTTATTATTCTGATATCTTAATGTCCTCATGTGTTTCCTCTACATGTCCTGCTTCAGTTTCACTTTTTTGACCAACTATCATCTCTAGCATGTTGATTATTATGTCATGCTTGCAACCCCATTTTGTTTATGTTGAAATTTGCATGTGAGTTATGTTCACTATGTAGACATCTATCACACTCATGAATGATGTTGTAAGCACTATCACGCAAGTGTCATCATGGTCATAGGAAGGTATATCCGAAGTTTCACACTTGTTTGTTTCATCATTAGATAACCCCATAATCAGTCACATTGAGCATATGTTGTTGGTTATACATGTCCTATCCTCAAGTCATGTTTAGTGTGTGTTCACAAGGTCATCCATGCACTCATTCACTCATTCACACACTTAGTCACTTTGTCGATGATCTTTTGACCAGACCACCCTCCATCAACAGAGCCTCTACTAAATTACACTACACAGTCTTAGCCCCCATTGACCAAGTACTGCTGCCCAGAATTGTGCAGAGACTGAGGCTGACTCCCATGTAGTCTACCCTCTATAATCATGGAATTAATCTGGTTGACTCTCACCTAGAACAACACAAAAATTTCTCAGCAAGGCATCTCAATATGTGTTGTCCACAAGAAAATATATTAAGCTTCCTACTCTCCAACTAGGGAGTTTAACTGAGAAGTGACGCCAGACTTCACTCCTCCAAACAATTGCGTAAAAGATGTTAGCATGCTTGCCTTTGCTGACTAAAGAAATTTTGTGGGAATGAAGGAAAATCAACCACTTCCAGTCACTGTAGTGTCTGTAATGACTATTCAGCTTTGTGAGTAAGTCCCACTATCAACTGGACTCCTTCCTCTCCTGAAAAATGCACAGTTTTCTTGCACTATCCTCCCATTGTCTCACACCCTGCTCAGTTAAGAAACTACATAGACATGTCTTGCAAGCCAGCTTACCAATTTTGTGTAGTTTTGGCTGGAAATATCGTGTAGCCTGTTGCCAGACTCCCAGGAGAATCTAAAAAGTTTTCATTACCAACATCCTCCCTATTCCCTGCACTGTCTCCCTAGAAAATTTTCACAGTTATGCCCTCTAACTGAGCCAGATCTCACAGATGGTCACTGTTGTTCCGTACTGCTTACCTCAGGGTCCTAGTAATCTCTGCACAATTTTCCTTTGCTAGTGCCCTGGTTCTCGCATCCTGACCTAAAATGTCCTCTACCCAGTTTTAGATCCTTTTCCTCTCCCCTGGTCATGTGAACCCAAAAATGAGGATGATGCATCATGGTAGACTAAGATATTTTTTCATTTGATGTCATCTCATCATGAGCGACTACAGATAAATGTAAATGGATGATACATGGTGCGACGACAAATAGGATGAACAAGGAGCACATGCTAGAATACTTTCTTGTGATTTGAAGAATACACAAACCATACCAAGTAGCAACTAAAGGAGACACATGCGCATGTGTGCAACATCAAGTGAACACCAAGACCATCGATGACTTTGCATACCTTGCCACATCGAGGTGAAACTATGATACAAAAAAATAACACTCATCACTTAGCAACAATGGAGCACGACATGGACACCACTATAAGCATGAACATAGTAGTAGTGTCATGTGGAGTCATGTCATGAGTCATCTTGGCCACATCACTATTGTGGGCCATACTATTTTAATAAATGAAATGTAACGTGGAATTCCAAGATACCCACATGTAATGTTGAAGATTCATGTAAATATGAAGATTTATGTAAGTCAAACAGTCATGAGGGAACTGGAATAGTCACAAGGGTCAGTTTCATGCTTGTCTATATATACCCCTCATTTGTGCATGCAAATGGATTGTTCAGCTTCGCTCCTCCTAGATGGCCTTGAGTGTTTGTAGTATTTTCTATGAGGAGTGAGTAGTGGATCCATCTGCTCGCTATTATGGTTAGTTATGTAATGGTGTACCGATGAGTTGTAGAATTGTTTCATAATTTACAATCCTTTTAACAGCCCATCATGTTTTCACACATGTACTGTATTCGTTTGTAAGACTATTCTATGGATGCTTATAATGCATTTTGCTTTAATCTGTATTAAGACAGTTGAAATATTTTGGTTTTTTTATTACATATGCTATTGGAAATGTGTTGTGTTACTTGTTAATGTTGTCTCATCCATGTGGACTATCCAATGGACACTTGAAATACTCATTTTAGTAAACGTGTTATAACAATATTTGCACTCATGTGGACTACTCGACTAGGTGTTATACATACAATCTTCTCACCTTGTTTTTGTGACTATTGCATCTGTGTGTACTATTCTGTCAAAAGTTGCACATGTCCCCCTGTGTGGTTTGTCTCTAACAGAGTTGGGAGTATTCCCTTTCAAATTAAGACTCACTCTCAGCTCTCCCTCCCTCTTGCATGAAAGAACCGTTTCACAAGTGACACTAATCACTAACCACACATGACAACCTCATTGTTTGAAGACAAAGAAAACCACTCTCGTATGCTAACAAGCAAGAGATAAGGAAAATATTTGACAAAATTTCAATTGGGCCATCACAATGGATGGGACTACCACATCAAATGGTGTGAGGTCTAGTTGGAACTTAATATCAGGGATATCCTTTAAATGTTAGTGGGTCCAGTACTATCAATGAAACCCTATAAATCTATCACTAACAATGATTCTATGGACCCAATTTTACAACATGCAACCAATGCATTGGGCCTACATCAATGATATACAAGTTAATACATGACTTGGAAATCCATTGAACCATACATAACTAATGACACAACACAGTAGACGTCGTGGGCCTCTCCATGAGTAATGCACCAAAAATATGACGCAATCATAGTAAATGGATTTTACAACTGCACATAATGGTTCTCTCATCAATACATTCGCAAGAACATGAAATATATTGAGAACATGAAAACAATGAGAAAATAAATATTCTCCATATGGAAGTAGCAATAAAATGCAACACATGGCATGTGCATCAAAATATAATATGTCCATGAGCAATGCATAATCTCTCAATGCATAGCAACAACATAGGGTCATCAAATACATATCCACATCATGAACAACAACAATCCAACACATCATAAGCATCATCATGCTCTCTCTCTCTCTCTCCATGCAATTCTAACATATAATCCAACCATCTAAAATATATCAGCAACATATATGATTCATCTAGAAGTGAAACATAATAAATGACAACCACAACAAAAATCATTGTGCATAAAATAATGTCAACATTCTGCAAATCCATTAGCGAAAACATATGCTTTCCCTAAATGTGTGATCCTCCATCATAGCTTGAACATATGCATAAGTCAACCATGTTGTTTACATACCATCATTAACATCAACCAAATGAAAACACATAGATTCTCCAAAAATATCAATAAATGCACTAAAATAGAAATAGAGTTGAAAGTAGAAATAGAGCTGAAAATGCAAGGAAACTTCAAACCTCATGGTCTCCCCCTAAACACATACATATCATACAATAACGCTTTATTATATGGCTACATAATCAAGGATTTTCATGCAACTCAAAATGCAACCATATTCTCCATCCAAGTCCATGCAGGCCTCAAATTTTGGTTGGAGATTCTTGCTACTCTTTCTCCTTCAAAATTTCATCTCTTGATCCTTCTTCTTCTTATATTTGGAATCAAATACGTTTGTATGGTGTCGATGGATTTTCTCTCGTAAATAAATTGAAACTTGGGAAATTTTTTCAAAAGAAATAATAGCACATTATGAGGATAAAAAAAGAAACATACTTTTTAGCCAATTGATAAATATCAAACCAAAGGGTTCAATGGTGAAGCACATTGAGGACTTCCAAAAATTGAATATAAGGGTAAAAGATATTTTAGAGGAGCATAGGATTGATATGTTCTTAGGAAATTTAAATAATAACATCCAACATGAGGTTCACCTTTGGGAACTCGATTCATTAGAGAAGGCATTTAGGTTGGAAATAAAAATGCAAAGAAAAAAATGGCAACAAGGAAGCCTACCACTCACAACTATAAATTTGGAAGTGTTGTTGGCACTATCCTTCCATAACCTACAGGGTTGACACCACAACAATTGGAAGAAAAAATAGCAAAATGGATTTGTTACAGTTGTGATAGTAGATACACTAAAGGTTGTAAGTGTGATGAGAAGAGATTATTTTACATAGATTGTGAATGGAAGGAAGAAAAGGAACAAGAAACGTCAAAAGAAGAGGATATACACCAGGAAGAAACCGTAGACAAAGAAGGAAATAATCCAACCATACCTTGTAATGCATTGGTCAAAATTACCACTCCTCAAACTATTAAGAAGAAAAAGGTAACAATGTT
>APFE031649385.1:0-10176 GCA_000404065.3 Pinus taeda | reverse complement strand
AATATTCGCCCACTAAAAATTTAAAACCCCTTAATTTCACCAAAGGGCGAACATTCGCCCCTAAAATTTTCTATGGTAGACCCTAGTGATTAAAGCTATTAAGGAATGGAAAATCCCCACATCCATAAAGAATCTGCGAGAATAGAAGCACCTATAACAACATTATTGAAGAAATGTTCATTTTCATGGACTCCATAAGCAACAAAGGCCTTTGAACATCTTAAAGAGACAATGTGCCAAGCCCTAGTCTTAGTTATATTGAACCTCACAAAAACCTTTATTGTGGAATGTGATGTCTTAGGAAATGGAATTGGTGTTGTTTTAATGCAAGAAGAAAGACTTGTTGATTTAGAAAGATGTTTAATCAAACATAAGTATTTACACAAAGCTGTTTATGAGAAGGAAAAGTTGGAACCTCTACATGCACTTAGGAAATGGCGATCCTACCTAATGGGAATACCCCTCAAGGTGAAAATGGATCGTGATAGCCTTAAGTAATTTTTAGAGCAAGTATTATCTTCAGAACAGCAACAAAAATGGGTCACAAATATGTTGGGTTATGGCTTTGAAATCATCTACAAAAAACAGATGAAAAATCTTGTGGTAGATGCACTCTCAAGAAATGATAAGGATGTGGAAGCATTACTTTATTCCATTTCTATTATCCAACTAGATTGGATAAATGAAGCAAAGAATGAATGGAAGAATGATGAAGAAGTGTGGGCACTCATTCAAAAGCTACAACAAGATCCTACTACATCTTATACATTTAGCAAATGATTTGTTATGGTACAAATACCTATGTAAGAATTCCCAATTCTGCACCTCTCCCTTAGGAGGGAACTAAGGATTTTTAAAAGGCTGCCATAGGGTTAAGAAGGAATTTTTTTTGAGATGGCTTTAAATCTGATATTAAAAAAATTGTGGTGGAATATTTGGTTTGCCAACAAAATAAAGTTGAAACAATTAAGACCCCAGGTTTATTACAACCTTTAACCATTCCAAGCCAATGTTGGGAAGAGGTTTCAATAGATTTTATCACAAGTTTACCCAAGTCCAAAGGAAAGAGTGTGATCATGGTGGTAGTTGACAAACTTACCAAGTATGCACATTTTTCTAAATTATCTCATCCATTTAAATCCATTAAAATTTCTACTACATTTATGGAAACAATTCAAAAGCTACATGGAAACCCAATGATTATTGTAAGTGTCAGAGATCCCATTTTAATTGGAAATCTTTAGACACAATTATTTTCTTTTCTTAGTACTTAGTTAGCTCATAGATAATATTGTCATCCTCAATCTAATGGGAAAACTAAGATAGTAAAGAAATGTTAGGAAGGATATCTTCGTTGCTTTATATCTGATAAACGAATATAATCAGTCAAATGGTTTCCTCTGGTTGAATGGTGGTATTACACTTCCTTCCATACTAAAAAAAATGACCACATTTATGGCACTTTATGGATATCATCCACCATCCGTCACATGATATTTAAGAGAAGATTCTAAGGTTAAAGGAGTGGAAGATTACATCGAGCATCAACAACAAGATCTCCAACACTTAAAGCATAGCCTCACTTTGGCATAGAATAGAATGAAACAATAGGCATATCAACATCACAGTGAAAGAAGTTTTGATGTAGGTGACTGGGTATTTATATGGCTACAACCATATAAACAAATTTCCCTAAAGAAAGGAAAGAATGATAATAAATTATGACCAAATTATTATGGTTCGTACAAGGTGTTGCAAAATATTGGTACTATGGCATACAAATTGGAGCTTCCTGCAGCTCCCCAGGTGCATCTAGCTTTCCATGTTTCATGCTTAAAGAAGGTTATAGGTGATAAGCTCCCAGATCAAAAAATATTTCCAGAACTTAACAAGGAAGGAAAAATCATATTGGAACTTGAACCATTCATAGAAGAAAAAACTCAACAACTATGAAATCGACCAATTTCAGAGTATCTCATCAAGTGGAAGAACTTATCCACTGAAGCTTCCACATGGGAGGATGAGAATTTTGTACAGAAGCATCCATAACCACTCAAGCATTGAGGACAACCCTTTTTTGAAGGAGAGGGTCATGTTGGGTCCCTATAATACTAGTGATTCCCCCATTACTATTGCCATTGTATCCCTTATTGTTATTTTTGTGCCCCTATTATCCCCATATTGTTATTATTATGCCCCATAGAAGCCCACTATTGTTATTGTTATCTCTTATATTATTATGTCAACTCTAATTAGATTGTGACCCCTTAGAACCCAATACATAGAAGGGACGTTTTGTTATTTGTATCATCAAAGAATTGTTCATTTGTGTAATGTAAAGGAGGTTTCGCCCTTGAAGAGGCTGATTTTGAAGTCATTGATTTATGTTTTCTTCTATTTGTGAGCTAGTTGCATAAAAAATTGCTTCACCCTTCAATTTCTAAAACTCGATCTCCAACTGCTTATACTACTTCCTCATTCCATTTTCTATTTTCCTTCCTTCTTCTAGCTACGTTTTCATATCTGAAATTTCTTCATTGAAGGCACACTTTTTTTCATAAAAAATCCGTAGCAGCATTCATTGATCTTTACTTTTAGTTGTGAGTCTTTTCATTTTTGCTTCTAGGGCCATTATCTTGGATTTCTCATAATATTTTCAATCACTAGAGGTTTCTTCTTATTCTTGGGAGGATGATTGACTTGTTACTGGAATAAAAGTACAATCCTTTGCATTTTTCTCCATTTCTGAAAAATGCAATTTTCCTCCAAGATACGAATTCAGCAACCTATCCAACATTTCTTTGCTTATCTCACATTGTGTCACATACATGTTAATATTTTTAGATGCTATTTAAAATAATATTTTTAGCTAAATCAATAGATTCTTCTTAAACTCCATACTCAACTGATAGAAAAATATCTTCATCAACATATAACAAATATGAATCCAAATTCACTCTTGAAGTTGAAAATTTTTCCTTTGTGAACTAATGGAATACCTTCCTAATCCATTTCATAAAATTTTCAAAAATTCGGCCAAAATCTCCAAGATACACTCTCCAATGATCAAGTTGCACCCAACAACCCCTATTTGATAACAATTGTTGGAAACTAGGTCACTACTGAGAGGGTGGTCTATATCAGTAGCAAGAGCAAATACAAAAAATTCTCCAAATTATTCATATTTTACCATGCACAAAATGAAACAAAAATCATATATCAAAGCATCAAACTAGTGATGCAACCATAAAATCAGTCAACATAATGGACATAAGTATGTCTCATAGAAAACCATTGCCCAAGAAAAAATCACCCTACTGTTGTTGCATTTCTCAATAGATTTTAATAATTGTTGACATGTTTCTTCATGGATCAGCTTACTCCCATAAGTCATAGGACTTGACTTCTTTCATAGTATGTTGGAACCTATCATACATGAAACTTTTACCTCACATATCTATGGACTACCATCCGCTTAAGGCCACCATGATCAATGATCCTTTCCGAGTTACTCCTAAACTAACAATCAACTCTACAGACTGTGATCTACCAGTAGCTATCATGACCAACGATCCTTGCCCAGTTTCTGTCGAACAATCCAATCACCATTGCTTGGATAAAAATCTTCCTTCTACCGAATCTACCAAGTCACTATCTACTTTGAATCCTCCATGCTTGCACTTCTTCCATGTGAGGCTCATTTCACAATATTTTAGACTAGACTCCCAATCCATTCAACATGAACATCACAACAACACCATAGTTCTAAATCAAAATATCCAACAAAAATGGAAGAACAAAATAGGAGAAAACAATCTCCAAAATCCAACTAGCTGCCACTCAATCTCACTACTCAAATTCACATATCAACACCTCACTCACTACATATAATGCATGAAATAAAATTAAGCTATCTAGTGCCACAATTACAAATTGTTTGATAAAATATTCATAGACAAATGACACAACTTGCAATCTCTTCTTCGAGCTCACACTCACATCACACACACAACTCATTCAACCAAAGTATCATTGAGTTATCTCCAATATAAAGGTGAATTGAGGTGCTCAACTCAATAATTACTCGACTATTCAGCTTCACAACTCTATTCATATGATTGATTTGATCTAGATTCATCTCATTGACTCAATCAACCACTAACTCCACTATAATTTTTGATATTTTCAACTTTAGTAAGATTCTAGAGGTCCCACGAATTTTTCCAAACATAAAGCGAAAAATTTCGAAGAATAATGTCACCACGACACAAAAATTAGCTTATCAATGCAAAGAATGTAAAGAAATTCTCATGAAAAACCTCAGTTGCATGCACAACAATGAGAAAATTTCATTGGTTTCTCACACAACATAGCAAGAGAGCAACTGGAGCTCTTCAACTTCTCCCACATGGTTGGCCCGATGCAATTGGGGCTGAGGATGTAGAAAACCAATGGATATTTAGTCCATAACCTTTCTCAACTAATGGAACACCTTCTTCAACATCTAAACACTCTTGCAAGCCACTTTGATAAGTCTGAAACTAATGAATAAGCTAAGAACGAGTCAAAGACATGAAAGACCCTTGGTCACTTGTTGGTAAGATGATGATTTTAAGCTCCCCTTCTTCATCTTAAGAGTTGTCTGTGCTCCCATATTAATGTAGCTTGTGTCATATTTAGGCATAGCGGTTCTTGTTTTTCATGAAAAGGGAATGTTGTTTTGCTTCAAGCGATAGCATGTGCATATGAGTGGTCATCATCACATAAGCATGTTTCACTTTCACTTCACGCAATCTTGTCACGAAGGTTTTTGCATCAAGACAAGTATGTCTTATGCATTTTGGATGGTCTACATTGTGTCATTAAGTGTTCGTGTGTGATCACAGTCAAGTCCTATCATGTTTACATATGTTTCACTGATCTCACACTTAGCCATTTTCCTGAGCAACCTAGTCTCATCCATCTTCCCTAAGTTGTGCGCTTTGCTTCTACAACCATCAAGATTCCTCCCTTTCCTACTGAAACCCCATAGTGCACAAAGACACAAACCTCCCTTGCTTATGAAAACTCTGCAGCCTGCAAAGACACCAACCTCCCTTGACCGGTGGAACCTTGTGGCCTGCAAAGACACCAGCCAACAGTACTCTCAAAAAATAACCAGAGTAGACAAGCATCGAACACTTCTCTCTAGAAATATGCAGAGTAGTCGAGCTAAACTACACTCAGAAATTGCACAGAAGTATCCTCCCAAGATTCCCATCCCGCAGCAGTGTCTTGTGCTTCAAAACTGTGCCACATTGTTCAAGCTATCCTGTCTATCTTGCATGTAGAAACTGTGCAAAAGGGCCTCCCAGAGTCTCATTCCAGTAGCATTTATTGTTCATTGAAATTGCACAGATCTACCTCTCAATGACTACAACAAAAGGTGCAATGTTGAGATCACTCCCAAGCAGTTGAGGAGAAGGACCAACGAACGAAGTAATGGAAAAAATCAAGACCACATGGAAACTCCGCTGGATGCATGATCAGCTTGGGGGTAAGTATGATAAGTAAAAATACCTTTCGAAGTACATCTCTTTGTTGGTTTTGAAGGACTGCTTTACATTTTCATATCATCCTCTCCTCAGTAACATGCATGTGCACAAAACACAAAAATTTATTTTATGTGTTTCTTCTACATGTCTTGTTTCCTTTTCACTTGTTCGACTAACTATCATCTTCTACATGTTTATTGTTATGTCATGCTTATGAGACACTCATTCTGGTGATGTCGAAGGTTAATTTAGAGTTTTCTCGCTATGTAAACATTTATCGCACTCACACACAATGTTGTGTGTACTATCATGCAAGTGTCACCACATTCATCAAAGTGTCTATATGAAGTGTCACACTTGTAGCTTTCACCATTTAATGATCCCACCATTAGTCACATTGAGCATGCTATCCTTTTAGTTTGAGGTGTCTTGTTGTCAAGTCATGTCATGTGTGGTTCTCAAGGTCGTTTATGCACAAGTTAACTCACTCAAACACAGAGTCATTTTAATAAAACTATGTTGATCGGACCAAACCCAAATAGACATACCTTCATTGAGCTGCAATGCATAGTATCCTCCTTTCGTGATCATGTACTTCTACCTAGCATTGTGTAGAGATTGAGTTTACCTCCCAGGAAGTATTCACTGCACAACCCTCGAATCAACTCGACTGAATGTCACATAGAACAACAAATAATTTTCTTAGCGAGTCATCTCAATCTGCATTGCCCGCAAGAAAATCTACCAAGCCTGTAGCTGGTAAATGAGAGAGCTTGACCAGGAAGTGACCCCAAGCTTCACTCCTTAAAAGAATTGCACAGAATTTTCTAATGTGCCCACCTCCACTAACTAAAGGATTTGCTTAGACATGCCTGACAGGCACTTCATGCATGTCACTACATTGTGCTCGAAAAATTTGCAGTTCTTCCATCTAGTCACCTAGTGGGTTGACCTATTGCTCCTCCTAAAAGTTGTGTAATTTTCATGGGTTCTCTCCTAGCTGCCCAATATCGCGCTCAGCCCAGAAACTCCGTAGAGGTGTCTTGCAAGCCAACCTCCCAGCTTTGAATAGTTTTTTCTAGCAAGCTCCCATAGCTCACTACTAGCCTTCCCAAAGAATCTACACATTTTGACTACAAGTGTCACCCCCTCACCTGCTGCATGCACTGTCTCACTGGAAAAATTGCATAGATTTCCCCTCTAGTCGGGCCAAACTCCACAGATAGTCATTGTTGATCCAAACTACCCATCTCAGCCTCCTGGTAACCTCTACACAATTTTCATTGATAGTGCCCATAGCCTTCATCCTAGCCTGAAATCTCATCTATGTGGTTTCAAAGCCTTGTCTCTTGTCTCGGTCACTTGCACCTAGAAATGAAAGATTATGAATTATGAAAGACTAGGTGATTTTTTGGATTTGATGGAATCTTGTCATGAGTGATTATGGAGACAGGTATATGGATGAGACATGGCACGACGATGAACTAGATGAATAAGGAGTGCATGCTAGAAGACTTGTTCATGAACGGATGAACACATGGAGCATGCCAAGTACAAGCAAATGAGAGACATGGATGTGAAACATGAAGAAAACACCATGACCATCAAAGACTTCGCACACTTGGTCATGTAGAGATGAATTTATGATACACGAAGAGCATTCTCATCACTGAGCAACACTATAGCTCAACATGGACATCACCATTAGCATGAACATACTACCGTTGTCGTGTCGAGTCATGTCATGTAAAGTTGAAAAGTCATTTAAGTCAGACAATCATTGTTAGACCAAGAGGTAACTCCTCAAATCATAACTCTATTATTCATTCAGGTTGTTCATTATTATATAGAAGAGGGAGTGACTGTTTGGTTCATCTTCCGATGACTCTCTATATTCTCTATTATTTATTTACATTAATTATAGTTGTGCACCCAATCCTTCTCATTATGTGTCAACATTCCCCCCCTTAATCTGAAGGGATGTTGGTAAGTCCAAGCATCGTTCTTAACCATTCAAGCTTTTCTCTTCCAAGTGCTTTGCTGAAGATGTCTGCAATTTCTCATTAGTGGAATAATGGTGGAGATGGATTGTTTTGGCCTCGATATAATGTTGAATCAAATAATCTTTAGTATTGATGTGCTTTGTTTGATCATGGAACTTTGGGTTCTTGCCCAAATTTATTGCAGAGGTATTTTCAATCATGAGTGGAGTTTATTGCACTTGTTTTACCTGCAAATCTTTAAGAAGTTTCCTGAGCCACACAATTTCTTTTCTTTCCTCAACTACTGCCACATATTCTACCTTTGTTGTGGAATCTTATGCAATTGATTGTTTGCATGATCTCCAAGAGACAGCCCTTGATCCAAGAATCATAGCATAACCTGAAGTAGATACCCCAGTTTCTTTGTCTCCATCGAAGTCTGAATCAGAGTATCCAATCAAGCTGAAGTCGCCCACATGTGTATACTTGAGTCCAAAGTCTTGAGTTCCCTTCAAGTACTTTAGAAATATTTTTGCAGCAGACCAATGTCCCTCACAAGGCTTTTGCATAATTTGGAGAGGATTCCAACAGCAAATGAAATGTCTAGTCTAGTAGTAGTTAGGTAGTTGAGACTTCCTACAAGTTGTCTATACTTTCTTGCATCCTCAAATTCTTTTCCTTCAATGGATGTGAGTTTTAAGTTTTGTTCCATTGTAGTAGTCAAAGGATTTCATTCATTCATTCCAAACCTACTCAACAGATCTCCAATGTACTTATTTTTAGAAAGGAATATGGACTTCAAATGTTGAGCTACTTCAATCCCAAGATAGTAATGAACATACCCCAAATCAGTCATTTCAAAACCTTTCTTTAGTTCCTTCTTTATGGATGCAATGTAGTTTTAATTGTTCCTCGTTATGAAAATATCATCTACATATACAATAAGATATACAATTGTTTTTCCAACCTTCTTGACAAACAAAGTTGCATCATCAAGATCATAATGTTTGAAATTGAGTTTCAGAAGATGCTCAGTTAGTTTTTCATATGAGGCTTCCAATTCTTGTTTGAGGCCATACAAGGATTTCACAAGTTTGTATACTTTATGTTCATGTCCTTTCAAATCAAATCCTTCAGGCTAGGACATAAAAAAAAATTCTTTTAGATCTCCATTCAAGAAAGAAATATTTACATCCATTTGATGGACTTTCCAACCGTTCTGAGCTGCTAGGGCAAAGAGTGTCTAGATGATAGCCCACTTTGCTATGGGGGGAAAAGATTCCTCATAATCGACCTGCTCCTTTTATGCAAAACCTTTTGCCATAAGCTTGGCTTTGTGCTTGTCAAGTGAGCCATCAACTTTATACTTGTTCTTGTAGACCCACCTGCAGCCAATTGGTTTGGTTCCAAATGGAGGGTCAACCAGCTTCCAAGTTCCACTCTTTATCAGGGCATCATACTCCTTTTGCATTGCTTATTTCCATTCATCATGAGAAGCAACTTCTTTGAAGGAATTTGTTTCAAAATATATAGACAAATTGAACTCAATCATAAGAAACATCCATATCAACAGGTGAATTGTAGTTATCTACATCAACTCTATTTTTTTGGTTTGAATTTCTAGTTCCTGTCTTTCCAACCTCATCGGGATGAACACATTCAGGTGTCTTTGTGAGCCACTTTGAGGGACCTTTCTTAGATGGTCCAGGCTGCTCTATTGATTGAGTTGGGACTGAATCAATATTGAGTCTCCCAATTTTGTCAATCACATAACTCAAAGTATCATCCATTGTTGGAGTCTCATGCAGCGGAGAGAGTGCTTGAAAAGAAGATTCCATAGGTCAATATAGCATAGGAATCCCCCATTCAAGATGTGGAATCTAATTATCAAATTATTGAAATGATTTTGCATTTGTGAATTTATCCAAGAGATCAAGTTGCCACTCAACAACATTGTCAATTTTGGATGATTCAATAAAGATTACATCTCTAGATACAACAAACTCTTTGTTGACTTCATCATAAAGATGGTATGATTTGGAAGTGTTTGAATACCCCAAGAAGATACACTTACAACTTCTTGCACCAAGTTTGTTTCTATGAACATTTGGTATCAAGGCATAACAAGTGGAACCAAAGACCCTGAGATGTCCTACCGAAGGATTGTGCCCATACCACATTTCATAAGTAGTATTGTTTCTAATAGCATTAGATGGACATCTATTTTTTATATGTACAACACATAGAACTGCATCAACCCAAAACATCATTTTTACATTTTTGAAGAACAGCATGGAGCTTATCATATTTAAGATTGTCCTATTCATTCTTTCATCTACTCTGTTTTGTTGGGGATTATAAGGCACAGTTGTTTGATGTTCGATCCCATGTTGGCGAAGATAGTTTTAAAATTCATTTGAAGTGTATTCTTTTCCATTATCGATGCAAATAGAGCTAATATGATATTGTGCATCATTTTCAATCCATGCATGAAAGTTCTTGAATGTTTGAAAAGCATCAAATTTTTTCTTCAATAAGTAAACCCAACACATTCTGGTGTAGTCATCAATAAATGTCATCATATATTTATTTCCATTTGCAAAAGAGACATGCATTGGACCACATAAATTTGAATGAATGAGTTCAAATTTTCTATGTGC
>APFE031649384.1:2454-13235 GCA_000404065.3 Pinus taeda | reverse complement strand
TATTATTATAAGTTAAACATATATTCATTTGAGAAAGCATGGAATAAGATTTTTATCGATGAATATTTATATCAACTTTATTTAAGTATGGGGGTTTATGCAGTGCATTATTTTAGATATCATTTTGGGATTCAACTGCGCTAGTTAAGTCATTCACGTATGACCATTTCCATGAGAGATAGTCATAACTCACTAATTTCTCATGATTTTTGAATAGTTCACTTAGCACTCATTGCATCGCGTGATGCTCACAGGGGTGAAGAAGTGGGATTAAACTAGTGAAATGTGGAGAACGCATCACATAGCATCAATCATCACTTCCGGGGCTTTCACCCGGTAACCAGGACTTCCCAAGAGGTCACCCATCTCAGATCTCCTCTGGCTCAAGCGCGCTTAACTATGGATTTTTTCCCCACAATCAAGCCCACTTAGCTTGCTACCCCATTTGCAAAACCTTAGCAACTATTGTACCTCATAAACCATTCAAGTAGAGATCCCTTGACTCTTTTTGAATTTAAGTATGCGGGTTTACACAGTGCATTATATTAGATATCATTTTGGGATTCAACTGCGTCAGTTAAGTCATTCACGTATGACCATTTCCATGAGAGATAGTCGTAACTGACTAATTTCTCATGATTTTTTAATAGTTCACTTAGCACTCATTGCATCGGGTGATGCTCACAGGGTTGAAGAAGTGGGATTGAAACTAGTGAAATGTGGAGAACGAATCACATAGCATCAATCATCACTTCCGGGGCTTGCACCCTATAACGAGGACTTCCTAGGAGGTCACCCATCCCAGATCTCCTCTGGCTCAAGCGCGCTTAACTGTGGAGTTTTTCCCCACAATCAAGCCCACTTAGCTTGCTACCCCATTTGCAAAACCTTAGCAAGTATTGTGCCTCATAAACCATTCAAGTAGAGATCCCTTTACTCTTTTTGAATTTAAGTATGGGGGTTTAAGCAGTGCATTATATTAGATATAATTTTGGGATTCAACTGTGTTAGGTAAGTCATTCACATATGACCATTTCCATGAGAGGTAGTCGTAACTGACTAATTTCTCATGATTTTTGAATAGTTCACTTAGCACTCATTGCATCGGGTGATGCTCAAAGGGGTGAGCCACCATTTTCACATACACCGATGGATTGATGAGCTAATTTGGGACCCATCATTTCCCCTTCGAGGTTGGAATCACCTGATGTCGTTATCCATCTAACAATCCCTAACATAATGAGGTAACTTGTTTATCGGATTTGGTTTAGTTAGATATTTGAAGGTGAAATTTGTGTCAAGTATTATTGTGCCCTCAACATTAAGGATGGTCCACTATAATTCATCTATGGTTCTTGTACCTAATGGTGTTTATTTTCACTTGATCTTGAGAGGGTTTTTTAGGTGGTTCTCATCACTACAACAAAGGCCTCCTTAGATGATTTCCCTACTTTATCAACAACATAGCAGAGGTTGTTTTACCCATTGCAGAGAGAGAATATGACTTGTTGATGTAGCATTGCATATCCAGAGTAGATCGTTGTGATACTTGATGACCCCACATGATGCTTGACACTATTAGGTACCCCTAGATGTTGAAACACTGATTCCATGAAGATTGGCATTGGAGATCTTGATGGTGTTCCTAGTGGAGCCAAGATTCCCCTAGTGTAGCCTTGACATTGTTTGATAGGAATCACTTGTTCCAAAGCCCAGATGATGATCACCATCCTTTTGATGATATGGGAGGGCTTGCATAATGGAAAATTTTAGGGGTTGATGTTTTCCCAGTGGGCTAATTTTCCATGATTTTTCCACAAAAGAGATTCGCCAATTTCCAATTTTTATAAAAGACGATTCACCCAAATTTTAGAGCATAAGATTATTTTACCTTAAAAATCACCAACATTATATAGAGACTATATATAAAATCATTATAAATTTGAATAATTTTACAAATATATCAATAAACATTTTATAGTTTACATATTAGGGATTAATGAGAATCACCAATGTTTTTAAACTTCAAGAAAATTTTCCATCCTTAAATTTTTCCTTGGCTTGCACATCACTTTAGAGCCCCAAAACTTGAGTTAAAGAGTGCCATGTCACCCGTCTCTCCCTTTGGTGGGTGACATTGGGCGTCATGGAGATGACATGTGGGCATAGAGGCACTTTAGAGGCTTGCCCATGATCTAGGATATTCATCTTGGAGTATGAAGCAATCATTATCCCACATAACACCTATTTGTGACATTTAGAGCTCATTTGGAGGGATGATTTTCTCCCATACATGTGGGCATTTATGGAATTTAGTTATGTTTTTGTGCTATGAGGTTGGCTTGTAACCTTTGTCTTGTGGAACAGTTAAAGTAAACTTGTCAATTAGGGATTTGCATGCATTTTTTGTAATAATGAGGGAGTTAGGTTTCATATAAATAGAGACTCCACTCATTTTCATTTCATCATCACACATCAAATTCTTTTCCTCTCTAAGAGAGTGCAAGCTAGCCTTTATCACTACTATAGGTAAGATGGGATCTGTATGGACATAACTTTCTTGTGGATGTGATACTTACACAAATACATTGTTTTGCAATTGAAATAAGTTCCTTTGTGGATGATTTTCTATGTTTATTGACTTATTATTGATATTTTGCATGCTTAACGTTTAAAGTAGGGATTCTATTATGCCACGACTAAATCCTTCATTATTGCTAAATTTTTGCTTCATTATTGCATGTAAAATTGTTCTCTCTATGGCATATAGGGAAACTCTTAATGTGCAGACCCTATGTTTAATTTTTCACCTCGCAAGAGAAATATCTAGGGTTTTAAAAGAGCTTACTCCATTAATTTTCTTCCCTTGAATTTTTTCCCTAAAGACTCCATTGAACCCTAGTAAGATAACGAGATGATCTTAAGTGTGTTGATCATCATAAAATCAATTAGAATTTATTTCTTCTTTCTCTTTGCTAGATGGTTACGGATGTTTCTAGGGTTTCTAGTGCAAATTTATGCATACAAGTGAAGTTTGAGTGGATGTATGTGTCTCGTAATTTAGGAATTGCATCCATACATTATTTAAAGGAAAAATATAGCATAGTGCATGTTATATTCCTCTTAAATAGGGATGACATCACTCTCTTTATTTTTACTTATGGATACCTAATAACCATAAAAATAATTCCCTAGTCTAACCCTAGTCCCTATTGGAATATCTTGATCCTTTATTGTTGAGTATCATTCTAAGATATTTTCTTGGGCTACCATATGACATTGAAGGTCTCTTCATTAAATATATTCCAAACCCTAACTTATAATAGCTTACTTGTTGGTTTAGGTATAAAGCATTTGAATCCTAACATAAAAAACCTAGGACATCTTAGGCCTTGCCAATACTCTATCCAACAATAGACCTTTTAATCATCTCCTTAAGCCATAGCATTGAACATATTTCTTGGTGATTTAGGGAAGCCTTCCTTGTGGTTTAAATCCACTAAGGAGCAAAAGAAAGTTGTTGAGGTGGCAATGGCAACCTTTTGTTTAGTTGCCATTAGGTCTAGCCTCGCTTAGTGAGGCTTTGCACTAGGCCTACTATATTTGTGGCAATATGTAGTAAGATT
Organism: Pinus taeda; assembly: GCA_000404065.3. Taxonomy (NCBI): domain Eukaryota; kingdom Viridiplantae; phylum Streptophyta; class Pinopsida; order Pinales; family Pinaceae; genus Pinus; species Pinus taeda. The sequence continues at coordinate 9,609 of APFE031649384.1, read as the reverse complement.
TTAGAGGAGTGGTGTTGTACAACACCTACAAATATGGAGGTTATGGTTTCTATTTCCTATGCTAGTGCAATTAATAGTTTGATATATCCTATGTTGTATTCTAGACTAGACATTGCCCAAGAAGTTGGAGTTTTGAGTCGATTTATTGGTAATGCTGGATATGAACATTGGGATATAGTGAAGAGGGTCTTTAGGTATTTTTGATGTACTTTTGAATATTCCATTTGTTATCAAAGTGATATTTTAGTGGACCAACACTCAGTGGACATACAAGGTTATATGGATTTTGATTAGGTATTGGATGTAGAAGGAGATCTATGAGCAAAGACATGTTTTGATTGTTTGGTACAGAAATGAGTTGGGTGAGAAAACAACAAGTTGTCGTTTCTTTTTCCATTACAAAGACATATTATATGTAATCTATTCATGCATATAAGGAGCCCATTTGGCTTATGAAACCACATTCAAATGTAGGTCTAACTCAAAGAACTATTAAAGTTCAATGTAGCAACAATGTTATTTGTTTGGCTAAGAACCCGACCTTTCATGCAAAAACAAAGCATATAGATATCCAACACTTAGTGGACATACAAGGTTATATGGATTTTAATTAGGTATGGGATGTAGAAGTCCTCTGAGAAAATACATGTTTTGATTGTTTGGTACAGAAATGAGTTGGGTGAGAAAGCAACAAGTTGTCGCTTCTTTTTCCATTACAAAGACATAGTATATGTAATCTATTCATGCATATAAGGAGTCCATTTGGCTTATGAAACCACATTCAAATGTAGGTCTAACTCAAAGAACTATTAAAGTTCAATGTAGAAACAATGTATTTGTTTGGCTAAGAACCCGACCTTTCATGAAAAAACAAATCATATAGATATCCAATACCATTTTGTCAGGGACATGGTAGAGAATGGAAAGATGACACTAAAGAAATTTGACACATCGTAGAATGTTACAAATGCATTAATGAAATTAGCGATCACAAGTAAATTCAAGTGCCACTATGAGTCTATGGGCCTCATGGCCCTCGTAGATTAGTTACAATTTGATATTCTTCATTATAATATTGCAAGGTGTATGAAAAGTAGGAGAATGCTTGGATAAGTGTGTCATGCACATTGTCGTATTGTTTTATAGTAGGTAATGATCATTGAGCAATACTAGGGAATAAATGTTGAGAAATAATAAGGAATAACGGTGAGTGGTGGTAGGGAACAAATGCAAATCATTTATAGGCAATGAAAGATAAGAAGTGGTAGCTAGATAATTAATTGTTGGTGGTTTCTAACATGTAGAATACGAAAAATATAAATTATTTATACCTTCGTTATTCCTATTTATTGACTATTAAGGTTGAATGAAAGTAATGTGTGAGTTTTAACTCATTGTTAGGCTGCCAAAATTTATCTACAATCCTTGTTCTATTATTGAACACTCTTGTTGATAGAATAAAGACTTCGTAACATATTTTAACCATTTAGTTGCTAAATAATACATTGAGAGTACTTTAAAATGTGGGGTTTTTTCTCTTGAAAGCGTTTTTCCAAGAAAATCAATGTATAATGGTTATATGCTTCTATGTTGTTTATTATTGTAACTATGTTTATTTATTCTATGCACATTCTTCTCTCGTTGATTAGTGTAAGAAGCATATTCCACACCTTTTCTTCATTTCAAGAAATACTCTTTTAACTCATTCTTTTCTCATCCATTTTTCCATCTGTAATTTCCTATCCATTTCCTTTTGAGCACCTAAGACATTCCTATGTTATTAATAAAGCCATTTCAAGATTATCTAAAGGTTTCTTATTAATTGAAATGTTTTGTCATGATTCTAGAAAATGAGATGAATGCTTGGATTGATTAGGTTCCTAGATTTCAATGTGTGATTTGCATGCTACCCTTTGTGTAAGTCATGGTCGCTACAAGGTTATCCTTGTTAACATTGAAAGGGTACTCTATGTTCTAAGAATGCTAAGGCTAGATTAACGCCTTCCAATAGGTATGAGTATTATTGTATATTTGTTGACCCTTCACTATAGTCCGAAAGAGAAAATGGTGGGTGTTAGCACCTAAATTTGTCTTAGGCTGAAGGAAGGCAAATTTCAGGGTAACCACAAACCACGCTCAGTCTGGTAGCTAGCCCTACCAGAACAGGAGAGGGCTCTCTCCGAGTCACGCTCAGCGAATAAGTAAACAAAATGGTCTGAGATGACTTACAGTGAAATATTGATCTTAGGCTAGTAAGTAATTATGGATACAAGAAGCAATTTTTTTATGAATGACTGAGTTTCTGGGATGGTATGGGACCAACGGACAACAATGAGCAAAGAATTTAATACAAAGGCACAGATTACTTCGTGAGGCAAGACAGGCGGAAAGTCTAGCAATTTAGTTTGAAATAACGCGCAATGGAGAGATTTCTTAGGAGGGTGAAAAGGGCATAAGTACATGAATCCTTTTCAACAGAAGAAAAACACACAGTGTGAAACTTTCCCACAAGCAAAGCAATAAAAATGAATTCTACCTTATCTTACTCAGAAAATTTCACTGGAAATGAATATGAATGGACTATGAAACATAACGAAATACATATGAAACATGAGGAAAAACACATTTGCTACACTCACAACCACATGAATCTCATGAAACAGAGCCGCTGCCTTTCATTAATCCTTTGTCAAAATATACAATGAAGAAACAAAGTTTCTTTCCCACAGCCTCCCAGAAATTACAAGCCAACCCACCCTTTGAAAATGGTTTGCATACAATAAATGGACTATGTCATGAGGAAATAGAATGACCAAGATTTGGGGAGTTTTTCAAATAATTACAAAATGGAGATGGAAAGCCAACCATTAGCTACAGGTGCAGTGTTACAAAAAAGAAAAATGGCTTGGGTGACCGTTTACCTTCCTTTGCCACTTGGATAGAAGCCAAAATCTTTAAAATTTGCCTTAGTTGCCAAAAAAAGTGAAATGTAGATGAGCGGTCCACTTGGATAAAGTCGTGAATTGAATTTCGCGAAACGGAGGTGAATTTGGCCTTTTTCTCTATATGCGTCGTGCCACTTTGGAGGCTATTTTGAGGTACCTGTAGGAGTCCAAAATGTGCCCAAGTGTGCTTGTTGGCAAGCATGGCCTGTCTACTTTCCAACCCAAGTGGAATTTCTGAATTTGGTGCTCATTTTCCCCTCCAAATCTTCATTCTCCCAAGACTGCTTCCTATGTGTTAAAATAGGGGCAGAGAGGTCATTTTTTGGGTGTTTTTGACCTCCCGGAGACTCAAATCATGCCCAAATTTCTTGTCCATGCACAAGTAGTCGTGATTTTGCATGTTGAATCCAAAAATGCAAGACATTTCCAATTTAGAGCTCCCAATCCTAAGCGTCGCACCTCTGAGGGAGAAAAAACCTGTGTTGTGACCAAAAATTTGCCATGTGACCAAAATTGCCCCAAATTTCTTGAAATTTGGGTTGGAGGTTCTCTAAGAGGTAATATGCTGGGCCACAGAGGCTTCAGCCAATATTCGAAGCCGATCTTGCTATTTTTGCCTCTTTTTTCCTCTTTTGCCTCTCTAGTAGTCTCTCAAGGTGGATGTTGATACGCTCAAGCCAAGACTCACAGTCATTGTTAATCTCTTGCTCCAAGGGAGTGAGCTCGATCCTCCTATGCTGGGCAGCTTGGCGATTCTCACGAATGCTTTGCAGCTCCATGATCTCATGTTTGTCCTCAAGTTGCTTGTTCCTCTACTCCAAATACCTGATAATCCATTTGGCCCTCTCCAAATTGAGTGACAAGTCCTGGATCTCTGATTTCTACTCCTGGATGGTCATCCTAAGTTTGGCACTCTCCACATCTGCATCATCATCCTGAATGAGGATGAAGTTGGCCTCCTTTTCACCTGATGGCCCCTCGTCATGCATGGGCCTCTTTCCCTTGTCCTGTACTTGTGTTGTCGATGCCAGAAGCGAGGCCTCTTCCACCCCGGGTGGAGATAACACTCGCTTTGCTGCAGCAAACAAGTGCCTACTACCTCTCTGATATGTAACGAATACTGGCATAGTAGTGGTCTCATGGCGCTCATACTGATGAGAAGGACCACCTATCTCATGCTCTACCTTTGATAATACCTGTGAAGTGCTGAAGAGGTCACAGGAGATGAAGTCCTCCCAAGCAATGCCCTGCAATCCCAACTGATGATCCACCAAAATCCGGATAAGAGAAAAGTGATAAACATTGTTAAGTTGCTGCTGAGGGGTCTTATGCTGCATGAAGGTGTTCATCCTCCTAATGTTCATGCAAATGAAAAATGGGAGGTTCATCATCCGCACCCTGGTAAAGTGCATGAGCAACCTGATGTGGTAGGCATTATAGACGACAGAACCTCCCAGCTGAAGTACTTCATGATCAATTTCATGAGTAGAGCATATTCATCTTTCAAATATCTGAATGGAAAGACTCTTGTGAGCTACCTCAAGAAACTGGCCTTAATGTAAGGCTCATAATGTTGCCTATCCACCTTCTTTTTCTTGTGCCACTGTTCTCCAACATTCGATATGCCGGTTGCCAATGAGATAGTTTCAGGTGTCAATGTGAAGGTGACCCCGGCCAAGATAGACTGACCTCCATGTAGGTGAAGCACAAAAAGACAGGCCAACTCATGATGAACTCTAACATTAGCCACCCTTTGACAAAAAACAAAACATGATAGATGCTGGAAACATGACCTGGCAAGAGGGCAGGCCTGCAATTCAGTGAGGGTAGTTGGCTCATCCCTAACATGTTTGCCACTCTTGTGATGTCTCCTGGGAGCCTGTTCTTTTGAGGATGAATCACTTTGTGTCTCCATCTCATACTCTGATGAATGCTCAGATGCCATGACCTTTGTGTGTGTACTGTACTTGGGCTGCCCTTTGATGCTAGTATGAAACTAGGTGTTGTTGTGATATCTGCCACCAAGGGGAACAATGAGAAAAAAAGGGAGTTTTAGGAGGGGAATAATATGATGGGAATAGGGGTTATGGGGAGAAGTTTTGTTTAGGGATATGTAGGGGGGTTTTGGGATTTGATAAGGTAGGGTTTTGGGGTTTTGATAAGGTAGGGTTTTGGGGTGTTATGTTGACAAATAAGAGGAGGGGATAAGGAATGAGGTTTGGTAATATTTTAGGGTAGGGGTAATAGGGAAAAATGAGATAGGGGGGAAGAGAAAAATGGAGAGGAGGGAAATGATGAGAGGTGAAAGAGGAGCCTTGGCATCAACACCACAATTTTGCAACCCTAGCAACCATGACTTTGATGTTTTTTTAGTGGTTTGTTTTATGAGTTTTGTTGCAATTATACATAGCCATGAACCACCATAACATTCACAAAATTTGATGAGCAAGCCATGATATAGAGCCTACTTGTCGATTTGAGGGGTTTCACAAGCAACTTGAGGCAATTTGGCACGATTTCAGGCTTTTTTGGGTGTGCGCCGCGCGCCAAATCCAGTGCACCGCGCCCTTGTAAAATTTGCACTGTGGGGTGGCTCTGTGTGCGCCGCTCTCTGTATGTGCGCCGCACCCCTCTGTGTGTGCACCGTGCTCTGGAAAATGACTCCCACTCACTCTAAACATGCACTTTTCTCTTCTAATGTCTTTGCAACGTTTCTCTATGACCTTGATTTGCACAATGACCTTGTTTGCTTGTGGAAACCTCTATTTAAAGACTTTGAAGTCATGGGTTTAATTTTTTCTTCTCCAAAAACCCACTTTGCTAATGTTTCATTTTGGCTTTTTTCACTGACTTAAAGTAACACTAAATTTCACTTTTCCCTTTGAAATTTTAGCTCAAATGATGAAATTTTTGGCACTCTTTGCAGGGATTGCATGACAGGGAATTTGGCCACGGAAACCATGACTGCACCTGAACAAATCAACTAATGACTTTTTTGAAAATTTTATCACAAATGACACTGTTTGACTTTTCTTCAAAACAGATTTTTGAATAACAGTCGAAGTTTGTCCACATGACGATGAAACTCTCTTAATCATAACTTTGTAAGGGCCTCACTCTGGCCTGCATGGCTTTATTGGACATGGTTGAAGACCAAATTTATTAATCCCTAGACCTAATTATCGAAAATGACTTTGTCCATTAAAGGACCAGACCTTGACTGTCATGGACTTTAGTGATCATTGACAAAAGACCTAAGCCAGCAAGAGCCAGACATGAGGGGAAATGACTAGCATGACCTTTTCCGTCAGATTATGGCATGCCCCTAGCAGAATGCAGCTGGGTGAATGGAGTGGGACTCCTAAAAATGAAATGCAGAAAGAGTTTTGATCTCTGACGGAGGACTGACCAAACCGACTCTAACATTGGCTCCAATGGGGGATGGTAACTCCTTGGAGGTGCCAAGAACAACAGATCTCTGGGAGAGCTAGACAGTGCCTTCGTCCATTGGGCTATGGAGTCATTATTTCGACAAAAAACACAAGACTCTGACTCATTTATGAAACTAAAATGACCAAAAAAGAACTGACTCAATTTTGACATTGAAATGACTTGAAGACTAACTTGACAAACTCAAACCAAACTGAAATAAAAATGGTATTTACAATGACAATGGAAGCAGCGTTAGTAACTGAGAAATGGTACCGCTTGAGCAACCGACCATTGATCGGCCCTCTTGGACAATCTTCCTCGTTCATTTCCTTCAGAATAAAAGCATTCTGACCCCAATATGCTGCAATTTTAAAGAGACCTTTCCAGAGGTTCTCAAACTTACCGTGCTTACCTTTTTCCTCATTCCTTGCATCCCACTTCAGCACCACATCATCCAACTGAAATTTGTTCGCCTTTTCTTTTCTGTCATAAATTTTCTTAATCTTCTCCTACAATTTGGATGCGTTCTTGAAAACTTCTTCTCTAGTCTGCTGCAAGTGGACCATTTGATTCAACCTTCTCTGCATGGGATCTTCTTCACTGCCGGCCTCTTAAAGAAGTTTGACTACCGGGGCAGTGAGAGAGGTAGGAAATACTGTATCAACTCCATAAACAAGCTTGAAAGGTGATGTACCTATGGATTTCTTCTGACTGACCCGATCTGCCCACAGTGCATTGACCAACCTCTTATGCCAGCTCTTCTTATTTATTTCCAGTA
>APFE031649382.1:90309-122346 GCA_000404065.3 Pinus taeda | reverse complement strand
TAGCCTTCTTCACTTGGAGACTGCTAAGCAAATATGGAGCATTGCAGCAAGCAAAGTACGACATATTTGGCTTGTAAAATGCCAATCATGAAAAATGAATAACCTGCTGCAGCAGGAAGCTAACAGGGCCTATGAATCCTTGAATAATAATGGTGGTATATATGGTAAATCCTGAGGAAGCCTTGGTTGGTTTTGTCGTGAGTCCCACATTCATGCTTGGAATATGGCATGAGGGTGATTGGTTGAAAGAAAGATTTGGTTCATCCCAATCTATGTTCGGGTGGTACGTGGAAGTCCCTGACTTGGTCTGATTTTAATATGTTAATAATAGATCATTTCCTCTTGTATTTTATGAGTAAACATGCTTGCTAATATGTGGCTTTAATGGTTGTTTTGTCATTCATATTTCTCTCGTTATATGCTAGTTATAAGCATGGTTTTATGATAGACTTTAGTTATGGCTCTCATCATGTTTTGATTTGTAAATGAATGGTTAATGAATGTGTGACGTAATAAATGATATTGCAACTATTATGGGAGGGCCTTAGTCCTTCTTGATGATTCTCAGATAGGTATTAAACTCCTACGTTTAGATGTGTATTTATGACCTATACATTACATGTTCATGATGTGTTTGACATAATGTTTGTCATGGATGGGCCTTGTTAGGTTAGGTTATTATCTAAATTTTGTATGAAAGGCCTTATCCCTGTGTCATTTATTATTTATGGGAGTTTCATTAAGTTTTGGGAAAAGTTCTAGATCTTGGCCCTAAAAAGGTGGTTTAGATCTTGCGGTCGCTGGCACAAAATAGAAAAAAAGACTGTAGTATCTCCCTTACAGGCTTGTGCATGCACCTACAAAGTTGCAGGCAAAATCAGGCAGTGTTATGTCAGTTTCCATGGGTCCAAATCGGTGAAAAAGAGGCTTAACTCAAGGTTTGGGCACGTGGAAGCGTGGGTTAGGCTTGGGGGTCTTATAGCACCTGAGGGAGGTTAGTAAGATTTGGTTGAGTCGATTCCACTTCCTTAAGGTGATCTATGAGGCACATGAAACATCAAAGAAACCAAGAGAAAAACATATGAATAATCATCAACATGTGAGGACACCATATATTAGGTGGAAACTAATTTGGGAGAAAAATCATCATACTCTTTGTCTTTAACTGCTTCTTATTAAAAATCTTATTTTACATCAATCACTTTCCACCACTAGTGTGAAAGGTAACATACAAAACCCTACACTACCGGCCCTTTCAGTAAAAATCCGCTTAGCGTAGGCCGTAGTCTCACCTGAGACAGTATTGGGGGATGTTAGAACCAAGTTTCTGCATCTAGAAGGTTATGTGATATAGCAGCAAGGTGTTTCCTTAATCTAGGGCTCAATCTGACCTTCGCGAACCCTTATCTTTAAAATCACTGACTTAAATCGATTTCTACTTAAATAGATCTATGAGCTTCACCCAATTATTCTAATATGCATAAGTTATCATACAAAAGTAGATTTGGACCTTCTCGATGCAATTAAAAAAATATTATAGAGAATCGAATCATAACTGAGCATAAACACAAAAATACATAAATATACAAAGGACACATGAAATTGCTTCAAATAGGAATTATTACTTCACATCTTCAATGAATACAGTTCTTCTGACCATGTGCACACAATTGCAAGGGACCATGTACTCAACTACGGACTTACCAAGGTCTCTGCGCACTCAGCTGCAGGAGCCTTCCCCTTCACCAGAATACAAAATTAAAAAAAAAAAATAGCCTCAAAATATCATTCATGCACTTGAAATTAACTGAATGGACTAATGACTCCTAAATGTCTTCCTTTTATAGATTTTACATTACATTACCATGGTCTGCAAACCATGGGAAGAGCTCATTACTTAATCAAAACAACCCATCCCTTTACAAAATAAGGGGCTTTGACCTCCCTAAAATCCACTTTGACTCTTAAGGTTATGTGTTATTCACACTCTGCTCCTCAAAATGCGGAGACTTTACAATATTACATCAAAATTGATTCAAAATTTAGACAAAATTCAAACATGGGGGTCCCCATCCCAACATGTCATCATCATTATTATCCTTATAGGAGGAATGATAGAGGATATTTTCCGAATGAGTTCAAGAAATCCAAGCCACCTATATTTGATGAATAAGCCAGAAGATGCAGAGGCATGTTGCTTTGGATGAAGAAGCCCTTTGAGCTTCATTACTATTCAAGAAATATCAAGGCCATAATAGTGTCTTCGGCCTCAAAGGGAAAGTAGACATCAGGATAGAGGAGTTGAGTTGGCATGAATTCAATAAACCTTTCAGAAAGAATTACTTGTCAGAGAGGTACTACGACAGTAAGGCCAAGGATTTATACGAGTTGAAGATGGGATCAATGATAGATGAGGAGTATACAACCAAGTTCTTGGAGTTGTTGAGGTATGTATCATATCTTAAGGATGAGAAAGCTAAAGTTCATAGATTTTTCAGTGGATTACCATTAGCATTTGAAGATCAGATTAAGTATAATGAGCATCACTCACTTGAACAAGTGATTGGGAATTTGAAGCACTGTTATGAGCAATCAAAGCATAAGATGGAATCTTAGCAAGGTTAGAAAGGGAAAGACAATACTAAAGGTAAATGGCATTCGAAAAGAACAAGACCCTAGGATGCAGGTGGGAAAGAGAATGGTGTATCTTACAAGAAGTTTAATGGACCTCATCCTGGAGAAAAAATAAACATAGGTGATGGTAGGAGACAGTTGTAGTGTTGGGCATGTGGTAAGGAGCATATTACAAAAGATTGTCTACAAAATCAAGGTGCCAGACCTTAGATTTATAGTGCACGGGAAGCACAAACAGTTGGGGATGTTGGACAGAGTGTATAGGATAACAAGCAAGTGGATCACCAGGCACCTATTATCGAGATGGACGGTAAGATTTGTGATCAAGTTGTTTCTATTTTGATTGACCTTGGATCTAATTATAGTTATGTTAAACCTAACCTCATGGATAAGTGTGGTTTGAATAAAGAAGTACATGCAAGATGTTGGTTAGTACAGTTGAATATAGGTACAAAGAAAGGAGTTCATCATTGGGTAAGAGCATGTGAATTTGAGTTAAATGGTATGCCCACATCGATGTATTTGAATGCACTTCCATTGGGATCATATAATATTATTCTGGGCATGGATTGGTTTTATCTTCATAGGACTAAGGTGGATTGTTATGATAAGGATATTGAGTGCTTGGAATAAAATGGGGAATAAAGAATCTTGCAAGGTAAGAAGAAATCTACATCATGTATAATGGTTACAACTATGCAGGAAAAGCATAGTTGTAGAAAAGGGTGTGTGTTATTTGCAGTGCATATTTCTAGTGATAAAGGTAAGGAGGTTGAGGATGTGGAGGTATTGAACAGGTGCCCAGTTTTACAATAGTTTCAAGATGTATTTCCCATAGATATGTCAGATTTTCTGCCTCAGAGGGAAGTGGACTTTTCTATTGAGTTGGTACTAGTGGAAACTCCAACATCGAAGGCACCATATAGGATGAGCACTCCAGAGCTAGTAGAATTGAAGTTGTAGTTGAAGGAAATGCTTGAAAAGAGATACATTAGGCCAAGTGTGTCATCTTGGGGTGCAACAATATTGTTTTTGAAGAAGAAGTATGGTACTCTTAGGTTATGAATTGATTACCTGCAGTTGAACAAGGTAACCATCAAGAAGAAGTATCCGTTTGTCGAGGATTGGCAACTTGTTTGATCAGTTAAAGGGAGAAAAAATGTTCTTGAAGATTGATCTAAGATCGAGATATCATCAAGTGCGGATCAAAGAAGTGGACATCTACAAGACAACTTTTCGGGAATTATGAGTTTATTGTAGTTCCATTTGGTTTGATAATACTTCAACTACTTTTATGTGCTTGATGAATAACATGTTGCATCCTTATCTGGACAAGTTTTTTATTGTATTGATTGAGGATATATTGGTATATTATAGGAATGAGGAAGAGCATGCCGAAAACTTAGCAACAATATTGATATTTCTAAGAGAGAATTAGTTGTATTGCAAGCTTAGTAAATGAAGTTTCTTTTACAAAAGGTACATTACTTTAGGCATTTTGTTTCCAAGGAAGGTATTACAGTGGATTTAGAAAAGGTAAGAGCTATCATCGAATGGGAAACTCCTAGGAATGTGGATGAGCTGAGGTCATTTATGGGGTTAGCACATTATTATAGGAGGTTCATTAGGAACTTCTTGTGGATTGCATATCCTATTACATTATTGGATAGGAAAGGAAATAAATTTGAATGGATAGAGGAATGTGCAACAATTTTTGAGTAGTTGAAGCAGTTGTGTACAAATGCTCAAGTTCTAAAGAGTGCATATCTGAATAAAGAGTTTGTGTATGTAAAAATGCTTGCAAAAGAGGAATTGGTGGAGTCCTGATGCAAGAGGTACAAATGGTGTGTTACAAATTAGGGAAATTGAATGAGCACGAGAAAAACTATTGATAGATGATCTTGAGTTGGAAATGATCATCCATGCTTTGAAGATGTGGAGACATTATTTCTTGGAAGGTGATTCATCTTGATGAGTGATCACAGTAGATTGAGATACTTTTTTGATCAACTGAATCTAAATGCCAAGAAATATATATGATTGGTGATGATCAATGAGATTTATTTCAAGATTAGGTACGTTAGTAGAAGGGAAAACAGGGTTGTAGATGCTCTTAGCCAGAGAGTACAAGCGAATCATATAGCAGCTGGGAGTTCTTATGGAACAGATTTATAGGATCAAATCTCAAAGGAAGGATAATAGGATGGCAGGTACAGGGATATTAGGTATAGGTTAAATTAGGATACATGTGAAAGTGATGTGGATTATCATCTTACATCAGATGGTTTGATCAAGTTTAGGAAGATTTACGTGTTAGAAAACAATGAGTTCAAGAAGCTTATTTTGAGGGAATTTCATGCTAATCCATTTTCAAATCATCTAGGATATCATAATGCATTGACAATGATGAATAAGTTCTACTATTGGTTGAATCCAAAGAAGGAAGTGGAAGAGTTTGTGGCTAGATGTTTGGATTGTCAATAGGTAAAAGAAGAGTGTAAGCATCCAGGTGGTTTACTACAACCGTTTCCAATTCCAAAGTGGACATGGGAGATCATTTCTATGGATTTCATCATAGATTTTCCAAAGACATGTAGAAAACATGATTCTATTATGGTTGTGGTTTACTGTTTGATAAATGTAATGCACTTCATTCTAGTGAATTCTACTAATTCGGCTAGTTAGGTAGCACAAGTATTCATGAGAGATATAGTGAGGTTGCATGGTGTTCCAAAGAAGATTATTTCAAAAAAAGATGTTAATTTCACTTCCAGGTTTTGGAAAGAGTTATTTGTAGGATTGGGTATAGATTTGGCCTTCAACATAGCTTATCATTAGTAGACAGATGGAAAAACATAGAGGGCCAATAGGATACTAGAGGATATGGTAAGGATGTATGTGATGCATTAGCAACATAAGTGGGAACAGTATCTTCCACTGGTTGAGTTTGCTTACAACAATTGGTATCAGGAGTCACCAAGGATGAGTCCATTTGAGGCACTTTATGGGCAAATTTGTAACACTCCCATCGATTGGAGTGATCCTGTGAACAAGGCATTGATTGGGTCAAACATGTTGGTAGAGACGGAACATGAAATTCAGTTTATCAAGGAGAATCTAAAGGAAGCACAAGATATGCAAAATATTTATGCATACCAACATATGGAATTTAAGGAGTTTCAGGTTGGGGAACATGTACATGTGCATCAAGCCCAAGAAGATCTCCTTGAGTATTGGGTCATGTGCGAAGCTAGAACGTTGGTATTGCAGGACTTTCAATATCCTTGAGAAGATTGGACGATTGGCCTATCGACACTCACTACCTATGATAGTGAAATTCCATGATGTTTTCCATGTTTCATTTCTTAATAAGTATGTAAAATATGTTGATCATGTTATTTATTGGCTTGTATTGTAGGTGGAACCAAAAGGATAATTCAAGTTGGAACCTCAATGCATTTTGTAGAGAAAGATGCTCATTCTCCGGAAATGAGCAATTGAGCAGGCTAAAGTGTAGTGGAAGCACTTTTGGCTCGATGAAGATACATGGGAGATGGTTGATCAGATGCGGGATATGTATCCTTCCTTGTTTTCAGTTGAGGAAAAATAGTTTTTCCAGATGTATATAGATGTAAATACCTCCATGAACTGTGTTATAAAGATGCAATAAGTAGTATGGTTGTCATGATGGTTTTTTATTTTGAGCAGGTTGTTCATTCTAAATATTGCAATGACCTAAGTTATAAATATCCATGGGCAATATGTTTTGGTTTTAGCGGTTTCACTGGTTGTAGGTGTCAGTTAACACCAAGGATGGTGTTCCCCTAAGGGGGAGGGGTCTTTAACAACCCTGAGTTAAAAGTTCATGTAATAAAGGAAAAATAAGACCAAGGCTATGCGACAATTATTCAAAGTTAAATGTTTGGAAAAACATCTTAGTGGGTGTTCATTTGATTATTATGGATAAAGGAAATTGGCAAAGGCAAAGGCAAAGACATTGAAAAGGTAAAGAGGCATTAATTGGCATTTTATTTATGAAAATAATGGAAAATAGGATGAAAAGAGGGTGAAAGGTCACATGTTGCATGTGAGGAGGAAAATGAAGGAAAATAATGGAAAATGAAGAAAATAGGGGCCTCATTGATAAAAAGGATTTCGAGGATTAGTTCACAACCTTTTTTCAATTTAGTTTTGGACCTCTCTCTATTCTCTATCTCTCATACTCTTGCACACTTAGAAAATTCTTGGAGCACTCTAGCATTAGAGAAAGAAAATCAAAGGAAGGATAAGAAAGTAAAAGGGAAGAAAATATCAAGCAATGAAGAGTAAGATCAAGCAGCTACAATGAGATTACTTGTAGGTATCGAGTTTCATGTATGATTTCCTTACTAGTTTTGACGTACATGGTGTATGCATGTGTGTATTTGGTTCCCTTGTTGACGTTGGCATGGGTTTTTCTAGGTGTGATAGTGGTTTTTAGCCTTGCCTTGCTATTTCCGAATAACCATGGCTTGATGGGGTTATTTTACTTGGATGAGTTGGATTATCAGATGATTTCGAAACTGAGTGAGGTTGTCTCATGAAAATTACCAAAGGCCTATACATTTATGGATCGATAAAGGTGGGATATGCGATAAAGCCTAATGGTGGAGATGGGAAAATTTGTCATGGTTAAAGTGGAGAGATATAGAGGCATCCATGCTTGTATGGGCCTAATGATCCCTGGACTGGTATATGGGGGGATTGCGGCAAATCCTGGTAGTGTATGTTTTCTTGTGCAGGCTTAGGAATCCTTGACAGTAATGGTAAGATTGCAGTAAACCCTAGTTTTATAGATGAGGATTTTGGGCCTAGGAATCCTTGAATAATTATGGCAGTATATACGGTAAATCTGGAGGAAGCCCTAGTTGGTTTTTTTGTGAGTCCCGCATTCAAGTTTGGAATATGGAATGAGGGTGATTGGATGAAAGAAATATTTGGTTCATCCCGATCTATGTTCGGGTGCTACGTGGAATTCCTTGACTTGGTCAGATTTTCATATGTTAATAAGAGATCTTATCCTGTTTTTTTATGACTATATGTGCTTGATAATATGTGGCTATAATGGTTGTTCTATCATTGATATTTCTCTGGTTATATGTTGTTTATAGGCATGTTTTTATGATAGACTTTAGTTATGGCTCTCATCATGTTTTGATTTGTAAATGAATGGTTAATGAATGTGTGACCTAATAAATGATATTGTAACTATTATGAGAGGGCCTCAGTCCTTCTTTATGATTCTTAGATAAGTATTAAACTCCTATGTTTAGATGTGTATTTATGACTTATACATTACATGTTCATAATGTGTTTGACATAATGTTTGTCGTGGATGGGCCTTGCTAGGTTAGGTTCTTGTCTAAATTTTGTATGGAAGGCCTTGTCCCTATGTCATTTATCATTTATGAGAGTTTCATTACGTTTTGTGAAAAGTTCTGGATCCTAGCCCTGAAAAGGTAGCTTAGATCTCGTTGTTGCTCACACAAAACTTAGCAAAAAATACTACAGATGCTCCCTTGCAGGTTTTTACATGTACCTACAAAGTTGCAGTCAAAATCCGACAGTGTTATGTCAGCGTACAAGGGTCCAAATCAGTGAAAACGAGGCTTAACTCAAGATTTGGGCACATGGAAGGGTGGGTTAGGCTTGGGGGTCTTATAACACCTGAGGAAGGTCAGTAAGGTTTGGTTGAGTCGATTCCACTTCCTTAAGGTAATCTATGAGGTCAATTCATATAATAGTAAATATTCATCACATATTTACCCCATTGGACCAGTAAGCTTGGGTAAGTGTGGGAGGAGGTCATTACAGATTATCAACTACATTCTTACTAGGACGATGGATCTCATTAGGCTGAGAATATTTATGCAAAAATCCATTCTTCTCCTTTTGCTTTTTTTTCTTATTCTCTCCATTGTTGTTTTTGATGCCTCATCCATACAACATGTACAATATGTCCCATATGTCCTTTTCATATGTCATATCCATTACCTTCTCAAGATCCAAATTGTGGAGATTTCTAAAGATAACACATTTTGCTTGAGCATTCAACTGTCGCACTTTCGCCAAGAGGGGATATTTGAAGAATCCTTCACACACTATAATCCAAACATTAGATCCACTATCTTAGATGTCTAATTTAACCTTTTCACTCCATACTTGATATCTTGTAATGCTGAGCAAAGACAACTTTGATGATCTATCCGAGAAAACAAAAATAGAGTTTTTTTTACCAAATCTTCCTTCTAGTGGTCAAGATGCACTTGAAGACACCTGCTTTGATACCAAATGTTGGGAACTTGACAATACCTTCGGAGTGGGGTGAATCAATATTGTGCAGTACGGAGTCCTAATTAACACTTTTTACCTTTTCTTACACTTTACTAAATCATTAATGAACATCAACACAATATCAATAGCATATCTAAACACAATGCATTATCAATATATAAGAGCAACACATGAAACATCAAATAAACCAAGAGATAAACATAGGAATAATCACCAACATGTGAGGACACCATATATTAGGTGGAAACTCATTTGGGAGAAAAACCATCATACTCTTTGTCTTCAACTTCTTCCTATTAAAAATATTCTTTTACATCAATCACTTTCCACCACTAGTGTGCAAGCTCCAACTTGCAATGTATGCGAGAAACCATCACTTCAGGCCACTAATTGATGGAAGCTACCACTTCTACAACTATATGTAGGCCCCAAACTGTTGGAGTCCCCAACCCGCAAATAGTTTCTCAAGCCACCACCTAAAGAAAGCCACTACTCTCTATACCAATAAGAAACCACTTACCACTGAAGGCCCCAATATTCAAATTCTTATGAACCACCTTTCATATATTTTTAGAATGTGCCCATGAATCTCTTCTCAAATCACTGTGGCCCACGTTTCATCAATTTTCACACTAAACCCACATAATACCTCTACTCATTAACAATACAAAATACCTCTGCAACATAAAATCTCTCTGTCCAATACATCAAGAATGACAAACCCTAGCAACATACTTTGACAAAACCATAGCTCATCATCATCTCTGCGCAAACATAACATTGAAAAATGTAAGCATCAAATAGACACTAACACACTTTAGCAACAACTTATATCAATATTAGAGCCATACACAACAAGACTCATCCATGCAATGTTCATGACAAGACACATTCCATGAAATATATAAAGGCTCCAGCAGCATAAAAAAAACAACAACATACAAACTCTAAGTACAAAGATTAGTGGAAATATAACTGACGCACTCAACTATACAATCTCATTCTGGAAACAAAAACAACCAAAAAATTTGATCTCAAAAGAAATACTTTGTCCTTTGCAACACTTTTTACCTATGACAAGACTTTCATAAACAAGCCTATAATGTAACAAACAATATAGTCATCACCCACTTCATATGCACTTGTACAATACTTCTCTTCACTTAAACATGATAGGAGGAACAATATGATACTAAATAAGTAGAAACAAAATCAATATGTATAGGAGAAACAAACTCAGAGGTACAACATACCCCCCAAAAATACATTCACTCAAATCCAATGCATTGTGTAACACCCTCCTCCCACATCTACCCAAGTAATTAGTCAACCGGGGTAAACATGAGACAAGGGGCTACTATTATTGGATTTGACCTCCTATGTGACGTTAAGGAAGTGGAATCAATGGAAACATCACACACAGTCATCCAACATCAGCTTCAGAATCCACAGGAGACATGTCAACCACTCACGCAACCTATCCCTGGGCCCCACTAATGTTTTGGACATATTAGGCCTCAGTCGCTCCCATGCTATAGGCAAGAGAGCATCTAGGAACCCAAAGTCGCTCTCACAGGCTTGCCTGCCAATGACCAGAGACTAAATTTTCTAGATCTATGCCAATGATGCTGAGATTTAAGCCACTTTTCCAGCCCCTGAGCCCAGATCACTACCCAAAATGGAGTGATAACTTAAAATCAGTACAAGTACAGGGAAACACTGATGCAAAAGCAATAAGTTGAATAAGACCTTAACAAAACCCCTACTAACCGTGACATGAATTTCTTCAAACATATCATCAACATGTAACCTATAGGTGTAAACAACATAATTAAGTGTAGGGATCTCATACTTATCTGAGAATTGCTATTAACCATTGTTCCCTCATGTCATTTGTTGCATTATAATCTTTTAGGGCATATACACATTATCCATTCATATATAAGTAAAATCATGATGAGAGCCATACATCGCTGCTTTCATAAAATATATATATAACCAACATTATAGGAACAAGAATATCATAAACATATCAACCATAAAATCCACATATACATCAGTGCATTTACACATGAAAATTAAGGGAATGTATTTCTTATTAATGAATGCAATAAACCAACTGGTGATGGGACTACCACATTCCACCCAACCATAGATTGGTTGAGCCAAGTCTCTCTGCAACCAATCACCCTCATTCCATATTCCAAGCATGAATGTGGGACTCATAGAACACACCGAAAACACCAACAAACAGGGATTCCACCAGATTTCTCCACCTACGTCGTGAGGAATTTGAGTGTCTCCTAGTCTCTTAGGCTTTATTGCAATCCAAAGTCTGATCTAGGGATCAATAGGCCCTACACTAAGACACACTCTCTAGTATTTATTGTACATCCCATCCTGGGACTACTAGGCACGACAGAGAGAAAATCCACCTCTTGGCTTTACTGTATATCCCGCCATTCACCGATAAGTATTCCTAGGCCCACTGAGGTACACAATCTAGAATTACTGCAACCCGCAGTCTGATTCAGGGGTTACTAGCCCAATGGCTTTACCATGATCCATAGTCCAGTTTAGGTACCACTAAGCCATGTGTTTGTCAATTCAGAGATCCACTCCACTTAGCTTCGAATCCAATCTGACCATCCCACTGATCTGAAATCACTCGTGAATGATCTCAGTTAATTAATGAAGGTATTATTGACTCAAGTGTTGGGGTGTGCCTATGTTATCTTATGCAACAGATTGATAAGATTGTGAAATACACAGACACTAAAACAGTAAGAGAACACAGTAAGAAAACACAAAAAAAATTAATAAGGAGTTCACCTAATCCTCCTGGGCTACGTCTCCTGGTCTAGCCTTCAGTGGTGGCCTTTTTATTGTGTTTTAAAAAGTAGAGTTTTACAACAATGAGCTCAAATTGAGTCTCACTTAGAAGATAATGATCAGTAGGACTGTACTTGGATTCCCCTAGTCTCTATAGTACACAAACTCCCCTTAATAAATCTCGACCTTGACTGGTCTCAGTGGTATGAGTCCAATTTGGTACTCAATACCTGACAGGTATACATAGAGGAGTTGCTTGAACCTCTCAAGCCTTCTCTGGAGTTCACAGACTCTTGGAATCCCTTTGTCTCTGTCTGATCCATGTTGCCTTTGCTCTGCAGGTTAGCTCGGCTTCTCTTTTCTCTGCAATTTTTGCTTCTCCCTCTCTTTGCTCTCTTTTCCTGCTTCTTTCTCCTCCTCCGCTTTCTCTGTTTGTTCATGGCTTAAAGCTAATATGCTCCCTGACTATTCATTTTTGCTTCCCGGTTCCCTGGATCTCCTACCTCTGTCCGTTGGAATTCCCCTGCTCTGCATTATCATCACTGTAATGCTTCATAGAGAGGTGGCCACCTGTTTCCTCATGAACTGAGTTTCAGTTCTCTTTGAACGATCATTATTTCCGTTGCTCCAAGATTGCCCATGAAACTAATTCCTCCACCAACTCATCGGTCATGTTGAATCTCAAACCTTATCCACCTCAGCCTATTTCCCTGTCGAATCCGGTCACCCATCGAATTACTTCTCTGCCATTGATCTGGGGCCTCCAGATCCTACGATCTTTGTCCATATTGCGCAGGTAAGTAGCATGACCTTTACCCGCACGATGAGAGCGGTTTTCTCTCTTATTCGCTGGACGCGTGTCACCCGTTGTATGGAATCAGGCGGGACTTGGTCGAACCCACTTACCTCTTGAGAGCATTTCAATATCCTGCCAGTTTTAGTGCTTTTCCCCATGACCAAGTGCTTGGGGCTTTCCTTCACTGAGGGGGATCTATTTTTGGATCTGACTTCCCGTTTTGCCAGTTTGTGTTAGCACGCAGTTACCATGGGCCAACAGTCTATGCGCTTTGACCGAGGGTCCTCGTTGCTCTGTGTTGACCACAAATTTCCATTGTTCAGAGGTTATTTCTAATAAGCTTGACATACATAGCACTTTGAAACTTTGGTATGAGTTTTACAAAGTTCAGGAAACTTTTAAGTGTGTTTGAGGATCCAATTCTGATCATGGCCTTCCCACTGAAAAAGCTTTTGGACCACCAAAAGTTGGTTTTCAAGCATCGACTAAGTGAGGATATAGTTGTCTCACTTGTCCAATCTCTAACCATTTTTCACTGTTTGGCTCTGAACCCTTGAGTCCAATCCTGAGGTACTCAACATCTCTACTGCACGTCGTCCTCACCTTCCTATCTAGAACTGTAGCTTCCTGCAATTCATTGAGATATTCAGGTAACAGATCATCAATAGAAGGAAATTGACTCTGCTCTTCAGGATCTTCAATTAATGAAGGTTCAAATAGTCACAAGCTGTCTGCATTAACGACTGAGTAGATGTGCATGTAAGCTGGTAAATCAAGGCGAAAATCATTCTCACCAGTTTTCTCAAGTATCTTGAAAGGTCCATACCTTATTGGCTTTAGCTTTTTACCTTCACCTTGCATTCTGTCTTTGCTGATATACAGCCAGATTTGATCACCAACTTGGAAACTATGCTCCATTTGATGCTTGTCATGCCTTGCCTTGTATTTGGCTTAGCTCTTTTCCAGTTGTTTATGTACTGCCTGGTGAATCTCTTGGATTTGCTCAATGAACTTGGTTGCCTTGTCCACATCACTGTGTCCATCAACTGCTATGTCTTTACCAAAGACAAAATCCAAGGGAGACCTTGGTATGAAACCAAAGCAGGTCTTGAAATGAGATCTCTGTGTAGAAGAATGTTTTTCTCAGTTGTAAGCATGCTGCACATAACACAAATGTTCATCCCAAAGTTTGGGATGCTTGCTGCAATAGCTTTTGAGCAACTAGATCATTATCTTGTTGACCACTTCTGTCTGGCCATTTGTCTGTGGATGAAAGGCTATGCTTTTCTTCAGTTTGGTGTTCATCAACTCCCACAGACTCGACCAAAACTTCCCAATAAATCGGGTGTCTAGATCAGATACAATGAAGTGGGTAATCCAAATTGAACCCATACATGCTAAAAGAACAACTTTGCAATTTGTTCAGTTGTAATCTGTTTATTACAAGGTATCAAAATACACATTTTGCTGAACCTATCCACAACAACATATAAATCGTCATGACCTTTCCTAGATTTAGGCAGTCCTCCAACAAAGTCCATGGAAACACTTTCCCAAGGATGAGAAGGAACTGGCAGTGGAGTGTACAAGCCTAGTTTTCTATTGCTGGGCTTGCTTTTAGCACACATGGTACATCCTCTTATATATCTAGAAACTATCTCATTCATTTTTGGCCAATAACAAAATCTTTGTAGTTGTGCAACCATCTTACTTACACCAAAGTGATGTGATATTAGAGAACTGTGTGCTTTTCAAATTCTTTACTCTTTCAGTTTGTGAATTAAAATCGAATTTAGTCTTAACAACTACTTGGAAATAATTAATTAATTTGTTTCAAATTAATTAGTTGGAGAAATTCAAGTTAGAAGTCTTTCTGAAGTCATGCAAGAGTTATCCCTTAAATTAAAGAGATAAGATTGAGTTATATTTGAGCTATAATTAGTTAACTCAGTTTACTGAGTTAAGTCCAATTAAATTAGTTTTAAATTGGTTGAGGAACTAAAAGTGAGTTAACAGTGAGTTGATGCATGCATGCACTCAACTAGTGCTACTCCAGTTAACTGAAGATTCCCTCATCATAAACTCATGCATGTCTATTCTGAGAAAGACCCAATTGAGATTAATGTCAAGGACAATGTACTATCAGTTTCATGTGTCTTCTTATAAAGAAAACTCATGCATGCAGTCAACGAATCATCCTTGAAGATTGCGCAGTTTTGGAGGCTTGATCATCCACTTGGTAGATTGGTTTTCCACTTGGTAAGAAAAGATCATCCACAAGGAACAACATAAGGAAATAGGAGCTTGGAGGGTAGAGAGGAAGGTTGGAGAGAAGCCTAGATTTCCTGTGAGCATCTGTGAGGATTGTACTGAGAGCTAGCTAACAATGAGAGCTAAAGCTTTGTATAACTCCTATGTATTTCCACTTGTATGATAATATAATAGTGTGGGGTTTTTAGCTGAGTCTTTCCTCAAAGTATTTTCATGTGTATTGTGTGATCGATTCTTCTTCTTTTGGTTATATTGTTCATCTCGATCTTTAAGCTTCCACAAAATTGATAGTAGAAGTAGGTTATAGTATTCTGCTTTGATTTATATTGCATTATCGGGTTAACAAACATCAAAATTTCTACAATTTTCCCACCATATGTTTGATTTCCCTTTGAGGATAAAGATAACTACTCTAGGCTTCATATTCTCTGTGTACTCATGCAGCTCAAAGAACTTCTCCATCCCAAGGAACCATCCTTTGCATCCTCTGGCTTCTTCAAATCTCCATCAAATGTAGGTGGATTTTATTTCTTGAACTCATCCGGAAAATATCATCTGTCACTCCTCCTGTAAGGATGATAATGATGATGATCATAGTGCTTCTACAACCAGAACTAGAATAAAACCTATGTCCATAACCTCTCCTATCCGAAGTATCCAAAAACCTGCCATCTCTAACCGTGTCATCTCTATCTGACCTATGCCCACCATGAGATCTACTGCCATATGCCCCATTAGTCCTATCCTCCTGCTCATGGCTGATCCAAAGTGATCTTGTCTCTGCAATTCTGACAAACTATGAAGGATCATTGCATTGACATCAACTTTTTTCTCTTATGCCTGCATGATCTTATCATTATCTGCTTCACAATTCCTTATTTCTTCCTTCAAACTTCTTAAAGTGTCTTCTAAGTCGGAAAAATGGCAACCTCCACGTTGCTCATTTGATCCATCGGGGGAATCTCGTGAACTATAGTCTACCATCTTTCTAGTCTTCTTTGATCTTCTTCCTGACAAGTATACAATGTTATCTAAACCAAAACATAAACATAATCAACATACCTCAACATGTTTGGGGAAGGATATCTCATCTACAAGAGCAACTAGATTAGCAGAATACATGTATAACCATAATCTTCCTAGTATATAAACATCATTTCAACCATTATTTAGTTATCAATGCATGACCATATCGACCACATACCGTGACCTCATGCACGACAACTATCACCATGTCAATGTCTGCATAACAACATATACACACTGACATGCACAACCAATGCACAACCAACATACACTCATGATGACAATGTCCATCAACAACGCCAGCCACTTTCACATGGTGACATAACCACAACCATGACCACCATTGTGCATACACAACAAGCATATGGACCAAAATAATAAAATACACATATGCAACTGAAATATATGCATAACCAACACACCAACCATCTAGTCCAAGGGGTGAACCATGCTTTGATTCCACTCTGTAACACCCTCCTCCCAGATTTGCCTAAGCTACACGGTCCACTCAGGTAAACATGTGACGAAAGTCTATTATGATGTGATTCAACTCCTCGTGTATAGCTAGGGAAGTGGAACCAACAGAACTAAACCAAACTAATCTTCCACTTATGCTACATAATCTACAGGAGCCAACCAACCATTCTAGGTGACCAAACCTTGAGACAACTCAACCTTTCACTGATTGAACTCCCCACTCGCTCCCTTGACAAGCCATGCATGTGACTGTAGGCCTCAAGTCGCTCCCACAACAAGGGAAAGCCAATGACTATGGAATTTCTCAATTAGTTTTGTGCCAACGACTTTAGATTTTGTGCCACTTTTGCAGGGCCAAGAGTCAGGCCACTGCCTAGAACTTCATGAAACTCTAAGGAATGATAAATAACACTTAAAAGAGGTTACTAATTCAAACATTTGATCAATGACTTTATTGGACCCTTACTAGCCATGACAGGAATTTCGTCAAACATGTCATAAATCTATAATCTACAAGTCATAAAAATATATCTGAGGATAGGGGTATCATACTTATCTAAGATTCACAAAGAAGCATTGATGTCTCATCACAATAGTTGAATTAGCATCTATTAGGTCATAAATTCATTGTTCATTCATTTATCAACCAAAACATTATGAGAGCCATACATTATCACTATCATAAAACATGTTCATAACCAACATATAACCCACAGAAACAACAAGGGTACAATAGCCATAAATACCACATATGAACCAACACATTTACACATGAAATACCAAGGATAAGAAACTATTATTAATGAATGCATAAGCCAACTAGTTTTGGGACTTCCATGAACCACCTGACCATATATTAGATGAACCAAATATTTCTTTAAGCCAATCACCCTTGTGCCATATTCCAAGCATGAATGTGGGACTCATAACCAAAATCAACCAGGGCTTCTTGAGACTAAACCACCTCAACTTCATCAATAGAGCCAGGATTTACCGCAATCCTCACCGGATCACTAGGCCCTAAACAAGCATGGATGCCTCCGGATGTTTCCACCTAAACTGTGAGGAATTTGTCTGTCTAAACCTCTCAGCTTTATCGTGTATCTTGATATTACTGTTCAAGGGATTCCTAGGCCTACAAGGTCTCTACCCTCTAGGATTTACCGTGTATCATGCCATTACCAATCAAGGGATTCCTAGGCCCATTCAAGGGTATTCATCACTGAGCTTTACTGTGTATCCTACCATTACCAATCAAGGGATTCCTAGGCTCAATCGAGGTGTTCACATCTAGGTTTTACCATGTATCCCATCCCGGGATTCCTAGGCCTTGTGAATAATCCTGAGACCACCCCACTCAGCTTCGAGTCCATTCGACCATGCAACTCAACCAAATATAAGAGAACCCACCACACGTCTATATAGAAATGGCAAGGCAAGCCTTGAAGAATACTGTCACACCTGGCAAAACCCATGCCCATGATAACAAGAGAACCAATAACACACATGCATAGCCATGCATGCCAAAACTAGCAAGGAAACCATATACACAACTCGATACTTGCAAATAATCCTGCTCTTCCTTGCTTGATCCTTACTTCCTCTTTTTCTTCTTTGCTTTTCCTTGATCCAATGCTGAAGTGCTCCAAGAATGATCAAGTGTCCAAGAGTGAGAGAGAGTGAGAGAATAGAGAGAGCTCCAAAACTAAACGGACAAAAATCTGTGAACTGATCCCTAGAAGCCTTTTTAACGATGAGGTCTTTAATTTCTTCATTTTCCATTATTTTTGTTCAATTTCGTTCTCACATGCAACCTATGACCTTTCACCTTCATTTTCTCCTCTTTTCCATTATTTTCACAAATAAAATATCAATTAATGCCACTCTGTCTTTCCATTGTCTTTGCCAATTTCCTTAGCCTTAACAAACCAAATGAACACCCACACTAGGATGTCTTGCCTAACATTCAACCTGGAATAAGTGTCCCATGACTATGGTTATTATTTTTCCTTTATTAACTTTATTACATGAAAATTTTCACTAGGGTTGTTAAAATGTATGGGCTCAGAAAATTGAATTGATTACAGAATTGTATCATTTTGATGTAGAGCATCAGAAGATTGATTATGAAAATGCATCATTTCGATGTAGAACATGGTATTCAATAAGAGATGTAATAAAAAATTGCCCATAGCATTCATAAAATAACAAAGTCCGAAAAAATAATTGGAGACCCATATGGTGGGAAGGAGCTCAGAGAAAACATTATATTGTATATAAAGAATAAGAGGACTCACGGTAAGAACAAAGCAAAGGAAAAATAAGAAGAAGTTATTGTTAAAGAAGATTCATCCAAGGAAATAGAAACCAGGAGAGAAGAAGTTTGCTGGGACCCACCCAATTTAGCAATAGTGAGATCTCAACAAACCCAAGTGACCAGTGAAGAAGAAGTCCAAGGGGAGCCACCTGATTTAACAATAGTGAGAGCTCAACAAACCCAAGTGAAAGTCCAATCCCCTTTTGAATCCCCAAGAAAAAAGGTTGGAAAAGGCTCATTCATCAAAGGGTGATCTGATGTAGCATAAAATGCAGATTGGATTAAAGTTGGGAAGAAAGGAAAAAATATTTTGCCAAAAAAAATAGAAGCCAATCAAAATTAAATCAAAAGTGATGAAAAATAGAATGTAAAGACATTTTGATTTTAAAAATATTTTCGAAAATTTAACTCGAATAAAACTAGAAATTTAGTGCTCAATCTCAAACCAACAAAAATATTGACACTTTTGGAAAAATGTATTAGTGTCATCCCAACCTTTTTTTAATAAAAAACTCATACCAATTTCTTAAAAAGCAAAAAATATGAAATTATCCTTGATTTCTTTAATTCTTATTTAATCTGCGCATAAAATTACTCACTCAAATATATTAATCAGTTATTATTAAATATTTTAATTCTGATTTAATCTTTGCATAAAATTTAATCAGCCATGAAAAGTAATAATGAGAAGCCCATTTCTGATACGAATATTTGAAATAATAATGAAAAACCCATTTCTGATATGAATATTTGGATTTTTTATACAGATTGTTGATTTCATATGTTTAACAAATATAACTGATTTTACTCCATTTCTGTTAAATACCAAAATCAATTACTCTATGTCTATTAAATATCAAAATTTACATTATTAATATCTAATAAAACAAAAAATAAATAATGCAACTTGGCTTCCAAGTTCCGTAGCGAGAAAGGTTCAAATGATCTCTACCAAAATTTATAATATTCTAAAGGTTTTAAAAAGATGATAGGAAGAAGATTAATTACTTCATCTAAAATTTTCTAAATTTATAATTATATAAATATTTTCAAATTTATAATCAACATAAATTCAAGCTCAAAAACTTAATTATTTCATTAAATATTTCTAAAATTATAATTAATATAAATATTTTCAAAATCTCTCCATTATCTCATTTCATGGAAAGGTGTTAAGGGCTCTAATTGCATGGCAGAGGCGATGGCTTTAGTAGGGTTTCTATCTTTTTTATCTTTCTAGATATTCACCTGGTATCAATCTATGGGGATTCTAAATTAGTGATTGATCATGTTTTGGGAAAACGCCGTATCTGCTGCCCTCATCTTACGGGCTGGATGAGCAGAGTTATGTTTTTGTGGGAGAAAATGGATGGGTGCTCCATTCATCACATTTACGGGTCAAAGAATCAGCAAGCTGATTGCCTATCTAAGGAAGGTTTGCTTTCTCAAACTGGTATCTGGTCTGTGAAAGTTATATTTGACGGGGAATCCTTCCCCATCCAGGAATTCTCCTTCCCTGGTTTTTAATGCCCTGTTTTTGCAGTTGTGCTGTCTCTTTTGTTTCCTCTTGATATATGTTTCATGCACAGGTATGCTGTATATTTTGGTGCCCTTATCTAGAAATCTGTTGTATATCTTTGGCATTTCTAATAAAGTATATCTTGTATCTGGTTGTATGTGTGTCAGCCCCTTGGTTTTGTTTCTCCCTGATGCTCGGGGTGTCCAGTTATATCTTCTTCAGCTCTTAAAAATAGAGCTCTCGAAGGTTTCTATATGAATGTATTATCTATTTCTCTTATATTACCTCAATATAATACATCTCAGCTTTTTCGTTATGAAAAAAATATTTTCAAAATCTACCATCAACATAAATTCAAGGGTAAGCTATCTATCTCACTCACTCTACCGCATTCAATTTTAAATATGTTGTAAATTATAATTAGCTTATTTAAATATATTTTTAACATTGCAGTTATATTCAGATTTAGTCAGAATTTAATGAAGCTTATGTTGGCACAGGTTTGGCAACACCAGCTTTAATGATTGTCCAAGGAAAGGAAATGGTGATAAATCAGCAAGGCCCTTGTGAGATAACCATCCTTTCCTTTTCCTGGTTTCCTGGTAGCTGTGTTGCTTTAGTTTCTTATATTTCTTGGTGTTTTTTGAAGTATTTTGTTTGGGTGTTTCACAGTATACTGTCCAGAGTTCTGCTATGACGATGTGGTATCCACCACATGCACGTCGCTGGCAAACCAAGTACTAAAGCCCTATTGCAATTGTTGTTTCCTGCAACAGCAATTGCCTGATGCTACAGGCTGCAGCTTGAATTTTGCCAATGGCTCTGCCCTCCACTGTTGCGGGCGTGTACAACCCTGTTGAAGCTATGATATCAACTGCGTACATTGTTTTATATTTTCTCAAGAATATTTTAGTTGTGTTAATTTTTTTTCAAATATTTTAATTATATCATAGATTTCCTTATGATTTGTTGTTTTAATGTTTTCTTCAAATAATTTAATTGTATCTTAGATATCCTTATGATTATCAAACATATTTTTTTATGATTTTTAGTTTGCATTTTTTTTCAACATTTCTAAAAACTTTGGTTTTATTGTGCAAAATGAATTAGCTTTATACTGTATTTTTGGGGTTTTTTCCATAATTTAGATTGGGAAATATTTTATTTTATTTTATATGGTTTTTCTCTCACTATTTTTTATTGGATTTTGTTGATGGTAAGAATGAGAGCAATTGTTTCTTAATTGAAAAACTAAATTGAAAAAAAAAAAAAAAAAAAAAATAATTAATAATAATAAAAAATACAATTTATTATTTTAATATAAAAAATTAAGATTAGATTTTAGACTCGATTTTTGTGATCCATAATGATAATAAGATTGTGTTTCAAATTAATCACATATGATGAAACATGGCTATTTAATCGACGTTTCCAACCATTAATGTGATTCATCCTGAGACGAAAATGAAATTTGTTTTTCTTATATGAAATTTCCAAACATATTAATATTTAAGACATAAATAAAATAAAAAATAATACATATATTTGTATTAACATAACAACTTAAAAAATAGTGATATATATATATAAAAATTAATAACATATAAAATGAATTTCTACAATTATTTTGTTAAGCTTATATTAATACTAATTCACAATGATAATGGTTTATATAAATGTATTATCATAATTATATTATTTCTTCTATATTCAATCTTGTTTATAAATTCTACGAATAAAAAAAGCTTTTTTATTTTATTTTTTTAATTACGATTACCTTAATATTAATTATTTATTATGTATTTTCTATTCTTTGGACAAAGATTATATTTTCACAAAACACTTATTTGTTTCCACTCCAAACATTTACTATTACTTTCTCCAAAAGTTTACAGTTTGGAGTTTTTTAATCTCTCAAACATTTCAGCAAACAAAAGTTTTCCACCTCTCTATTGATTTCTTCTTCAAGAAAATTCATCAATAATTTGACTTGTCAATTTCGAAGCTCCAAAGAAGCATTCAATTAATGTGAATTGCTTTCGATTAAGCTTTTCAACGTGAATTGCTTTCGGTTTATTACATAACCATGCGTGTAACAGTTTGGAGCTGTGTATTTCATTATTTTTTTTTAATATTTAACTTTAATTATTATTAATATTCAAGGACTAAAAATTATATTTGATATGCTACGCTAGAAATTATATTTGATATGTATTGTAGCATCTTGTTGATTGTGGTGGCCAAAAAGTGAATGTTGATATATAAGCAAAAGTAAAGTAATAGTTGAATTACTTTTAGTAAAAGTATGAGTACAAGATTGGTATATAATGAGCATGTTAAGTTGATCGGTGACACAACAATCATATTATTGAAACAATGTGGTAGGCATAATAAGACATAAACATAACACAAAAGACCAATTGAGAAATCAAATAGTGGAAAAAATTGATAGTAGAAATGACAAAAAGAAATCATTCATCAAGGATGATCACTAGTTGGTCTGGAGAGGTATTGCCACTAACCATGTTAATTGGGGTGGCGTCAATGATTGCTTCTCCATTATGAGGTGTTGAGGAGTCGGTGTCTAAATCTGAGTTGATGTAGTGCCCAATTTTGTTCAACCAAAACACGATGTCATCCATATCATATCTAATATCCCACACTATATGCTCGAGGTCCTTTTGGCCCACAAATAACTTGTAATTATCAACTTGTTTGTTCTGCAACACCATATGAAGCATAGATTTCATCTATCAATGAGAGAAGATTGAATGCAGGAACTATGCCAGGCCAGGCCGGGTAGTAAATCCTCAAAATGAACTATGTTTATTCATTTAGATTGTTCATAGTTATATACATGAGGGGGTGACTCTTAGGTTTCACCTTTCAACGACTCTTCCTTTTCCATTATTAACAACTGTTCACCCAATCCTCATGATTGAGTGTGAACATTCCCCCCCTTAATCTGAAGGGATGTTGGTGAGTCTAAGCATCGTTCTGAATCTTTCAAGATTTTCTCTTCCAAGTGCTTTGGTGAAGATGTCTGCAATCTACTCATTAGTGGAACAATGGCGTAGATGGATTGTCTTGGCCTCAACATGATGTCGAATCAGATGGTATTTTGTATTGATGTGTTTTGTTCGATCATGGAAATTTGGGTTCTTGGCCAACTTTATTGCAGAGATGTTGTCAATCATGAGTGGAGTTGAATGTACTTGTTTTACCTGCAAATATTTCAAAATTTTCCTGAGCCACATAATTTCTTTTGTTGCCTCCACTTCTGCCACATATTCTACCTCTATTGTGGAATTTGTTGGAACTAATTGTTTGCGTGATCTCCATGAGATAGCTCTTGATCCAAGACTCATAGCATAACCAGAAGTAGATACCCCAGTGTCTTTGTCTCCATCAAAGTTTGAATCAGAGTATCCAATCAAGCTAAAGTCGCCCACCTGTGTATACTTGAGTCCAAATTCTTGAGTTCTTTTCAAGTACTTTAGAACTCTTTTTGCAGCAGACCAATGTCCCTCACAAGGCTTTTGCATAAACCCGGAGATGATTCCAACAACAAACGAAATGTCTGGTCTGGTAGTAGTTAGGTAGTTGAGACTTCCTACAAGTTGTCTATACTATGTTGCATCCTCAAATTCTTTTCCTTCAGCAGATGTGAGCTTTAAGTTTTGTTCCATTGGAGTAATTAGAGGATTGCACTGAGCCATGTCAAACTTGTTTAACAGATCTCCAATGTACTTCTTTTGAGAAAGGAATATAGACTTCAGATGTTGAGTTACTTCAATACCAAGATAGTAATGTGTTGGAAATAATACTGAGAGGGGGGGTGAATCAGTATTATCAGATCAGTAAAAATTTTTCATTTTCTTACTCAGATTCATATACGCTACTTCAGTTAAGTATATCCGCGTGTATACGCGACTGTGTCTAATGAAACTAGCGTATATCCAGATTATTTATAAGTCAGATAATCCATTACATGTTGATCTTTAGATAATGCATCAGAACTTTATTGACCATATGAACAGTAAACAGAAGCAATAAACAAAACAGATCATCACACACAAGAAGCACACATGAACACCATGATATAAGGTGGAAACCCAATGTGGGTGAAAACCACCTGTTGCAATTTGTTTCTATCTTCCTTTAATAAGAAACTTCTTTTACAATGCACTGGTGCAGTCCTTTACCAGTACGCAGGCTGCAACCAGCAGAGAGCTACAACCCTCTCTCATTCTCCAGCTTCTCCTGGAAGGGAGCTACAACCCCCATAGTTCTTGTACTAGATAAGATACTAGTACGTAGGTGCCGACCTACAATCTTCTCTCCTCCAGGTACCACATTTCATAAATTTTCAGACTAGATACACTGAAGCACAACTCTATAATCTGAAGGCCACGTTTCATCAAATTTTCATACTGGACCCATCAATATCATTGAAGCTCACAAACACTTAGCAACATCAATACCCAATACTGAATCCCTATCAACAAAAACAGTCACCAGAACACAGAGCAGAACCCTGAACTCTGCAACACTATTCAGAACCAATTGTATCATCAAAATCATGCATTAAAGTGCATACGCTACTTGGACAAACCGAACCCGCGTACATACGCGATTTTACCAAAGCCAACCCGCGTATAGATCTATAAATATTTAATCATGACTTGCAGCGATTTCAAACTTAAGTTATACCCAGTTCAGATCATTACATGCGTCAGTATACGAATCTAGAATAAACATAATCAATCATATAGAGATAGTTCATTTCAAACCATTTGATCCCGATCTATCCTTAGATCTTGTTCTTATGAGATCCCTCCTTAGCTTAGATCAAGCAACCCATAACCTGCATACTGGATCTCATCCTTCATCAGATATTCAAGACTTTCTCAATGCACTTTCCTAATGATCTTCTTCTCCTTTTATAGTCTTAGGCCTTGCTCAATACCATGGTCCAAAACCATAACAAACCAATACCATCAACTCAATACTAGGGATCAACACGTCTGTCGAGAAGCCATGGTCCAAAAACCATAGGTTCAAATTCCAAGGACTAACCGCCATGGACCAAAGGTAAGTTTTCTAACATATACGCGCTTTTCCTTGCATGGAAGTGCGTGCATATGCATACGCGACTTCTGATCAACAATCCTGCGTGTATACGCATTTTTGTATATAGAGAACTTGCGAGTATAACCTGTGTGTATACCCTACTTGGTATATAGCGAACCTGCGTATATACGCGACTTGGTACATAGTGAACCTGCGTATAACCTGCCTCTGTACGCGACTTGGTATATAGTGAACCTGCGTGTATACTCAACTTTCTTCATTCTTTGTAATCTGATCATCAATTCTTTGCTACTGAACTACTGCACTTCTTTGCTACTGAACTACTACACTATAATCTGTCATCTTGCCATCAAGGACAACACTTGTATCATAATGCCAACATAATGGACATAGCCCAAATCATTGATTTCAAAACCTTTCCTCAATTCCTTCTTTATGGATGCAATGTAGCTCTCGTTGTTCCTTGTAATCAAAAGATCATCTACATATACCACAAGATATACAACTGTTTTGCCAACTTTCTTGACAAACAAAGTTGCATCATCAAGATCATCATGTTTCAAAATGAGTTTCAGAAGATGCTCAATTAACTTTTCATACCAAGCTCGTGGTGCTTGCTTGAGGCCATACAAGGATTTCAAAATTTTTCATACTTTATGTTTATGTCCCTTCGCAACAAATCCTTCAGGTTGGGACATAAAAGCATTCTCTTTCAAATCTCCATTCAAGAAACCATTTTCTACATCCATTTGATGGACTTTCCAATTGTTCTGAGCTGCTAGGGCAATGAGTGTCTGGATGGTAGCCCATTTTGCTATGGGGGAACAAGTCTCCTCATAATCGACCCCTTCCTTCTATGTAAAACCTTTTGCCACAAGCCTGGCTTTATGCTTGTCAAGTGAGCCATCAGATTTATACTTGTCCTTGTAGACCCACTTGCATCCAATTGGTTTGGTTCCCAATGGAGCATCAACCAGCTTCCAAGTGCCATTATTTATCAAGGCATCATACTCCTTTTGCATCACTTCTTTCCATTCATCATGAGAAGTGGCTTCTTTGAAGGAAGTTAGTTCAAATAATTAGACAAATTTAATTCACAATCATAAGAAACATCCATATTAATGGGTGAATCAAAATCATCTACATCACCTCCATTTTGCCTGTTGAATTTCTTGTTCCTGTCTTTCCAACTTCATCAGGATGAACACTTTCAAGTCAATCCTTGTCAGCCACTTTGGGGGACCTTTCTGAGATGGTCCAAGCTACTCAGTTGATTGAGTTGGGACTGAATCAAGATTGAATCTCCCAATTATGTCAATCACATCACTCAAAGTATCATTAGTGGTTGGATTTTCATGTGGGGGAGAGAGTGCTTCAGAAGAATATTCCACAGATTGATCCAGTATAGGAATCCCCCCTTCAAGATGTGGAATTTGATTATCAAATTCTTGAAATGATTTTTCATTTACGAATTTATCCAAGCAATCAAGTTGCCGCTCAACAACATTGTCAGCTTTGGAAGATTCAAGAAATATTACATCTCTAGATACAACAAACTTTTTATTAACTTCATCATAGAGACAGTATGCTTTGGAGGTGTTTGAATACCCCAAGAAGATACATTTATGACTCCTTGCACCAAGTTTGTTTCTATTTACTTTTGGTATCAAGGCATAACAAGTGGAACCAAAGACCCTGAGATGCTTTATCGAAGGAATGTGGACATACCACATTTCATAAGGAGTCTTCTTTCTAATAACATTAGATGGAAATCTATTCTTTACATATACAACACATAGAATTGCATCAACCCAAAACATCAATTTTACATTCTTGAAAAACATCATGGAACATATCATATTTAAGATTGTCCTATTCATTCTTTCCGCGATTCCATTCTGTTGGGGATTATAAGGCATAATTGTTTGATGTTTGATCCCACACTAGTGAAGATAGTTTTCAAATTCATTTGAAGTGTATTATTTTCCATTATTAGTGCGAATAGAGCCAATATGAGATTGTGCATCATTTTCAATCCATGTATGAATTTTTTTTAATATTTGAAAAGCATAAGATTTGTTCTTCAATAAATAAAGCCAACACATTCTGGTATAATCATCAATAAATGTCATCATATATTTATTTCCATTTGCAGAAGGAACAGGCATTGGACCACATAAATTTGAATGAATGAGTTCAAGTTTTCTATGTGCTCTGGAATGTGAATCATGAAAATACTGTTCGCTATGATTTCCTAGAATGCAAGCATCACATTGCTTGAGTTTCCTAAGAATTGTAGGCAAGCCAGTAATAGCATTTTTCTTCAGCAAGCGAAGGTTGTCATAGTTCAAGTGTCCAAACATAGCATGCCATAATAGACTTGATGGAAATGTACCTTCATCATAATGAGAATTGTATGAGAATTTTTTTGCACAAGCAGAGGTACCTTGCAGCTTGAGAAGCCTTTCTTATTCTATCCTTGTCATGACAAGTGAGTGATTTGATGTTTTTCTCACCTCAAACTTGCCATCAAACATATGAATGGAGTGCCCTTGTTGGTGGATGTGGACCAAGGATAACAAGTTTCTCCTCAGCTGTGGGAGATATAAAACATCATGCAAAAGAAAGTTTGGAAGACCAGACAATTTGAGCTTGATTGTGCCAAGCGCTAATGTGTTGAGTTTTGATTTGTTTGCAAAGTAAATTTCTCCATCAACATTGTCAGTAAATTCTTCAAAAAAATCTCTTCTAAAAGTCATGTGGCAAGTTGCTCATGCATCAAGCAACCAATCATTTTTCCAAGAAGCAAGTGAACCATTAAACAAGTCTTCATTTACTCCAATATTACAACGTGCCACAACATAGTGAGTGAATTCAGGTGCTTTACATTTCTCTTTGTCATTAGTTTTACCTTTGGGTTGATTTATTTCCTCAATTATGTCCCAAGGCAACTTGCATGTGGATGCATCATGTGATCCATCTCTATTGCAATGTATGCAATGCAAATTTGACTTTTCTCCTTAAGAGTGTCTACGCCCCCGTCTCTGAAATTTCTTTTTCCTCTTCCTCTTCGACCACCTCTTCCTCTGGAAGAATTTTGAACAAGATTCTTCTCTCTATGTGCAAGACATACAACCTCTTCAGAAGACTGAGGGGTTTTCTTCTTCCCAAAATATTTCTCTCTCTCAACAAATTTATTTACAAGGGAGTCAAAGGTAATTTCTTTGAGGTTTCCATTTGCTTGCAATGACTTAAGATAATTTGAATAAGTGGGATAAATTGCCTTGAAAAAAGCTATCAGAGGAATGTCTAGTTCAACATTAGTGACTTTGATATCATTCATAATAGATTTTACTTCTGATGCAAGAGAAAGAGGATCATCATTTTGTAATTCAAGGATGAACAATTTAATCATGAGTTGAACAACTTCAAGCTTAAAGTGCAAGTCATAAAGTTCCTTCAATTTTTGTAAGGCTTCGTAAGAATTTGAAAATGGAGAAATATGGCGACTCACCTCTTCATTTAGGGATGTTGCAATCAAGGCATAAGCCTTGCTATTCTTATTTTCCTAAACGAGGAATTCCTTGTTTAAGGTAGGTTTTTTGGTTCTTTGTCTCCTTCTTCAACACAAACTCCTTTCCATAGCGCATTAAAAATGAGAGTGTGTTTGATATTCCGTAACCATTTTGGATAGTTTTCCTTCCTAGTGAGAACCACTCCCACAATAGATATCAATGAATGCATTGTAAAATCTATGTAATGTAAAATAAATATACTTCTGCTACTGCTAATATATTGTAAGAAATAACACTTCCAGTGGTAGTTTTGTAAAAAAAAATTACAAATCTAATATAAATATAACAGAGGTATTATATAAACGAGATGTTTATATGAGGGAGGAGGTGTGAGCCACACAATAATATATAAAACAGTATTAAAAAGCGGTGGGAGCAAGTATGGAATAAAATCGAGTATGGTGGTATGGGGAGTTATGTTTATATGAACCAGGTGTTGATGTACTAACCTGGGCTCTGACCGGGGGAGTGGGGTTTATATGTTATGGGTTCGGTCCCCACGGTGGGTGCCATGACAATGGAGGGTGGTGCAAAGGGAGCCATGGAGGGTGGTGTGACAAGAGTATGAAGGAGAGGAGCCATAGAGAGTGGTGCAACGAGAGTCTGAAGTAGAGGAGCCACGGAGAGTGGTGCAATAATGACGAAAGAGTCAAATGAGCTTACAGTGGGGAGGCACAACGAGTGGTGGGAACCAAACTGCTCGCATTGTTGATACCAAACTACTTGCAACGCTAACAAAACAGTGCGCAAGAACTTATGGAGGGGTGGTTGCTACAGAACTCTCTCACTCCAGCCTCCAAATTGCAACTCTAATATACATTCAACCACGAAATGACTAGACTTAATATTCCTTATCACAAATTTTAGTTGGTGATTTGCATGCCCATCGTATTGGAGTTTCTTAGGAAGCCCAAGGGATGAATCCTAAAATGATCTGGACTTTCGAATACTAAACCTCTCAAGAAATCCCGTCAAACCCTGTAGTGATGCCTCATATGTGTTTATAATATCAACAGGTATTTTGTATACAGTTGGGGTCGTAGTGTGCTCAACATAATGGAGGGAGGTTCAACAATGACATATGCAGGAAGCCAACACAATCCGACCTTCACTTCATTACAATGCACACACACACCAAACTATTCGATGCAGAAAGCAGAGAATAATGGCAGGAAAATAGGAGTATTGCAGAGGCCTCAGGAGTATGACAGAGGTGTCAGTTATGAAAAATAGGCAGAATACATAGAAGGGATTTACAAAGGCAGAGAAGCCAAAAATGGAATTGGCTCTGATACTATGTCAGGCCAGGAGGTAACTTCTCAAAATGAACTATGTTTATTCATTTAGATTATTCATAGTTATATACATGAGGAAGTTACTCTTCGGTTTCACCTCCCGATGACTCTTCCTTTTCCATTATTTATTATTACATTTACAACTATTCACCCAATCCCCATGATCATGTGTCAACAAAGTGTAAGTTACACTTTCTTCATTTACCTGGGTCTAGCACCCATTTTGTTTTTCGATCATACACCTCAGAATCCGAATGATATTCTCGTTCACTAAATTATTTTGCCTCAAGGGACCGAATTTCCCATTGAAATTGCACGGGTACAACATCATAAAAAATTTCCAAGGA
Organism: Pinus taeda; assembly: GCA_000404065.3. Lineage (NCBI taxonomy): Eukaryota > Viridiplantae > Streptophyta > Pinopsida > Pinales > Pinaceae > Pinus > Pinus taeda. The sequence continues at coordinate 91,830 of APFE031649382.1, read as the reverse complement.
TTCCCAACCAAAGAGGTGGCACTAACTAGAGGAGGACGATGCATATGATCCTTCTCTTTTGCTAATGAATCGTTGTTGCAGTGCCATCGAACGAAAGTACTTGTAACAAATTTGGACCAACAAGACTCGATACAACCCACAATGGAATTGACTTAGAACAACAGGGATGGGTAGAGACGAAAAACTCTTGAAGCCCCAACTACCAGACACAACTAACAAGGATAAAGGAACCATGTAAACATCATCAACATACCTACTTAGAACAACAAGGATAGGCGGAGACGAACAACTCTTGAAGCCCCAACTACCAGACACAACTAACAAGGATAAAGGAACCATGTAAACATCATCAACATACCTACTTAGAACAACAGGGATGGGCAGAGACGAAAAACTCTTGAAGCCCCAACTACCAGACACAACTAACAAGGATAAAGGAACCATGTAAACATCATCAACATAGCTACATCCATAAACATGTCAATGATACTGGATTGTAAACCTGGTTTGACTGTGATCCACATACAAATTCACCTCCTGAGTCAGTGTAACTATCCATCGCTTGAGTTGAATCTTCACAATGTTAAAACAAATTTGAAAAAGAACCACTATACTGGACACCGACAAATAACACTGGAAAATTAAAGGAAAACCCAGATGGTTCAAGAGATTGTAAATCCGTCGATGGAAGCACAACCACTAGCTCGAAAGAGGGACCAAAGGACAAGTTATGTTGAAAACACACAAAGTACGACAAGAAAATAAAGAACATAAAGAGAAGACCCTCCCTTGACTAGAACCCTTACCACAAGACCAATTGAGAAAGAACTCAACATAACACAATTATGCCACCCAAACGAATCATGTATGTAAATAGGATGGCCAGACATGCACCAAGACCACCCCAATTCGAAATAAACCATGAAGAACTTACACAATTTTGAATAGAACATGCCACTAAGAAATGAACTTTAGACTATATACCTTTGTGAAAGCCTTGAGCATATAAGGAAATATCCACTTGCACACTTCATACCGGCGTAGATACAAAATTTCTCCACCCTATATGCAATAATTATTTTCGCATCTCCTTAGCTTTCGTCGGAATTATACATAAATTAGCTATGACAACAAGATGGGTAAACTGAGAAATTAGTACAGTCACATACCTCACAAGAAATAATAGTGTTTGACTCCCTCCTGTAAACGCTAAAACGCTCCACCAGTCTATGTATTGGTAAACTAAAAACTTACTTCAATCACATACCTCACAAGAAATAATAGTGTTTAGCACCCTCCTGTAAATGTTAAGATGCTCCACCACCCACAACCCTACCTGTTAAACAGGTAAATCCCCTCTGCGGACAGAGGCGATCCCACTAGCCCAAAATGGGTCTAGCAACAATCAATTCACGCTGCTATGCAAGTTCCTAGTTGTATACTAAAAGGTGGATTATGAAGACCAACCTGGAATCCAACGCAAATGTCAAAGTAGAGTTGACCCTCCGGCTCCCTTGCTTC